>JAKUCV010005841.1:33877-93923 GCA_028386065.3 Turnera subulata | reverse complement strand
CTTTTTCCTCTCCTTTTCTCTCTTTTCTTTTTTTCTCTCTTCCTCCCCTCTTCCACCGGCTGCCCTCTCCATTATATAACTGAAAAATTTACTATTTAACATGTGATACCAATAATACGATTCGTCCGTATTACGGGCGAATCCGATCCGGACCAGAAAATAACAGATACCTCCTTAGTTATTTTCCGGTGTGATTTTCTGAGAAATTCCGAAACCCGAAAAATACCAACTTAGTTCCGAAAAATCCACGGGAAAATCACGAGCGCGGGAAAACCCTCGGTTTCGAAAAACGACTCCCGTTTACTGTGAATTAATTACCCGAGATTAATCCAACAGTAATCACGGTAAAACAATTTCTACAGTCTCGGTAAAAATCAAAAATTTACCCGGGCTGTTACAGGTTGAACCGGGTTTAGTTAAAAAAGAAGAAAATACATATATATATATATTTATTTTACTGGTATTTTATTCTGAAATATATATATATATATATATATATATATTATTTTAGAAAATCTGTTAGCATGGATTTTGGTGTTTTGGAAAAATACATGTATATATACTTTGATTCTTTGAAATTAAAGATAAATATATTTTTGTTTTGAAAATTGTTAATATGTTTATAGCATGATATATATATATTCTGGAAAATTATATATATGTTATTATTTTTGTAGAAAATTATGATAACTACTTTGGAAAATATATATGGTATACATAATTAATATTTCTAAAAATATAATTATTTTGATATTATAATTGTTTGGAAAAGTATTTTACCTATGGAAAATATATATACATATGTTATAATTTCCAGTAAAATTATGGTGTTTATTATTTTTGGAAAGTATAATTATTTTCGGAAAAAGGTTTAATTATGATAATATACATATATCGAGATGTTTTACCGTGGGAGTTTAATATACAGTTTATGGCATCGTAGCATACCGATTATGTGCATCTTATACGTGCATGTTGTTGTTTGTTGAATAGGTTATGATATCGGGCAGTTTCCCGAGGAGCCGGCGTCAGACCGGTCATTGTTTCCGGAGTTGAGTAATCGGCCAAGGTGAGGATGGATTTCCTTCAATATGTGCCTATATTACTCGGTAGTTGTGTTTGTTGGTTTTACACTGTTGGATGCTGCATTTGCTATGTTATGCTTAGGGATGTTTATCCCATTGTCTCGATTGTAGTCGGGATGTTTATCCCATGTCGGTTTTTGGACGTTTATTCCTGAGTCGTTTTGGCACTAGATAAAATGGAATAATTAATGAATTGTGACAAGGATGTCGATCCTTGATTTTGGATAGGGATGTCTATCCCGGTATTTTGGTTAGGGATGTTGATCCCTGTGATTTGATTTTAATAATGATAATATAATTGTCACGTGGTAAGTAGAGGTACGACCGGATGGTTTGAGACTGTTTTGTGGTGCCATGATCAGATGGGTTACTTGTGATGGGCATGTTGAAGCCGGTTTGATTGGGATGTTGATCCCTGAGTATGTTATTGGGATGTTGATCCCGGGTTTTTTTGATCTGGCACCAGAAACAGGTTGATAACCTGGTACGACCCTAGCTTATCCGTGACGGGGCCCGGAAAGATAAAATTGGATAATTGGATTTTATTTAAGTCTTTTCGGTCATGGACCGATTTTGGGTCGAGTCTTTGTTTTGATGTCTTTGGCTGCTTAGCCCGTGTTTGACTTAAGTAGTTATAGTTGCATATTGATTGTCTTTCCTTCGTCGGTGAGCACTTCGGGCTCACCCCTCACCTGCGGGCTTTCATCCCGTAGGATGAGTTATTTGTGGTACAGGTTGGGTGCATTCCAGACAGGCTGCAGCGTTATCCCTTGGACAGGGCTTGGATCCATAGTTTGCATCAGTGTCGCATACAGTGTTTGTGAGTTACTAAAGACTTCCGCTGTGCATTGTTTTTACTATTACTGGGCCTTTGGGCCGGTTGAGTTACTATTGTTATTTTACTATTATTGGGCTGTTGAGCCCGTGTTACTGTTGTACACACTGTATGCTGGGCTTGTTTTGGTTGGGTTGTCACAGTTCCGACACGTGTTTACTGTGTACGGTAAATACGGGTCGGGGCGTTTCAGGGAACCCATCACGATGTCTATGAACGTCCTGCTAAAAATTAATAGTAAAAAGTAAATCTAACATTTGAGCCCATGTAACAGCCCGGGTAAAATTTTTGATTTTTACCGGGACTGTAAAAGTCGTTTTACCGTGATTTACTGTTGAATTAATCTTGGGTAATTAATTCAAGGTAAATCGGGAGTCGTTTTTCGAAACCGAGAGTTTTCCCGCGCTCGTGATTTTTCCGTGAATTTTTCGGGCCTAAGTTGGTATTTTTCGGGTTTCGGAATTTCTCGGAAAATCACACCGGAAAATAACTAAGGGGGTATCAGTTATTTTCTGGTCCGAGCCGGACTCGCTTCAATAATGCAGACAAGCTACATTATTGTAAATTCACATGATTAACAGTAATCACGTTCTATAAAAGAGAAGGCAGAGGAGAAGGAGAGGAGAAGAGGAAGAGAAGAAAAAAAAGAAAGAGAGAAAAAGAGAGAAAAAGAAAAAGAGAGGAAAAGAGAAAAAAAAAAGAAAAAAAAAAGAAAAAGAAAAAAAGAAGAAAAATCACGAAAAAAAAGAGAGGAAGAGGGAAAAGAAAAAAAAAAGAAAGAAGGAGAAAAAAATAAATAATAAACACAGAAAATAGAAAAAAAATGAGAAAGGAAAAAAAGAAAAGAAAAGAAAAGAAAATAAAGAAAATTATAGAAAAAGAAAAAAAATATGGGTGAACAGTACCGTCACCTCGGCTCTCCTCGGTTACTGTTCACCAGGACGAGTTCCAGGCCGCCTCTCCACACACCGCCACCATCAGCATGCTCCCCTCACCGTCGCCGACCTGACGCCGCCTTTCCCGTCGCTTTCCACCGCCGGACGCACCCGCTAGAGCCGTTGACCCGCCGAGCAACCCGTCGACCCGCCTCCTCTTAGCCGTCACCGCTGCACCTTCTTCGCCGTCGTCAGCTGCAGCAAGCCACGCCGACAGGAGCCGCCTCCCTCGTCGCGCCTCCCCTCGCGTGCCGCTGTCGCTGCCGTGTCTCGCCTTGCACCGCCGCCGCCCCGTGCCGCTGCAGCCGCGAGGTATGCTTGGGTGTTGGTGACCCGCTCCCGCCTCTGGGTCGTGGCTGTGGGTCGGGTTTGACCCGACGCCTCATCTGGGTTGCGGGTGTGGGCTGGGCGTGATTGGGCTGGGTTGCGTAGATTGGGCTTGGCGTGGGCCGGCTGGGCTTGCACAGTGCGAGCCTGGGCCTGGTCCTGTTCAGCCCAGTCCATTTAATAAAAAAAACAAAAAAATAAAACAATTTACATATATATATATTTATTTATACATAATCTGATATATAATTTTGGAAAAAATTATATATTTATTTTGAGAAAATTATGGACAATACAATTCTGATATTTTTAGGGAAATATAAGTATATATACTTTGATAGATAATTAAGTTTTGTTTGTAAATTATTATTATGTTTAGTTTGAAAAATATATATATACCTTGAAAATATTTTCTGGAAATTATAATTATATGTTATTAATTCTCTAGAATACAGTATGTATATGTTATTATTCTTGGAAAATATATATAGGTATATTTCTGAAATATATATTTATGTTGAATTATAATTGTTGGGAAATATTTTGTCTTAGAAAATAAAAATGTATATATATTAAATTGTATTTAGTTTCAGAGTAAGTTTTTATGATTATATATTTTCTGGGAAATAAAATATAGCATATGATTAGTATATATATATTTTTGGTAAATGAAAATATTTGGTATTTATATTATGGTAAATTGTTTTATTAAAAATGTAATATTTTAGAAAATAAATGTATACATATGTTATCTTTTTCAGAAAATTATGGAGATTGTATTTTGGAAAATTATAGTTATTTTATGGAAATATATTTTGAAAAAGAGTTTTAATTAAAGTATGGTACCGAAATTATATTTGGATATACGTACGGTATTATATTTTCGGTAAAGGGAAATAAATAAAAGATGTGTAACCGGGATGGGTAATTTCGTAGTTTGGGCATCATAGTATACCGATTATGTGCATTTATGTGTATATATTGTTTTGTGGTATAGGTTTGGATATCGGGCAGTTTCCCGAGGAGCCGGCGTCGGACCGGTCATTGTTTCCGGAGTTGAGTAACCGGCCAAGGTGAGGATGGATTTCCTTCAATATGTGCCTGTATTACTCGGTTATTTTGTTTTGTGGATTATTGCATTGTTGAGTATTGTGTTTGTTGTGGTTTGTCTCGGGATGTTTATCCCAGTATTCTATTGGTTTTTGGATGTTTTTCTTGAGTCTTTTTGGTACAACGGATAATGGAATAAATAATAAATTGTGATAAGGATGTCGATCCTTGGTATTTTGGATGGGATGTCTATCCCGGTATTTTGGATGGGATGTCTATCCCGGTATTTTGGTTAGGGATGTCGATCCCTGTGATTTGATTTTAATGACGGTAATATAATTGTCACGTGGTAAGTAGAGGTACGACCGGATGGTTTGAGACTGTTTTGTGGTGGCCATGATCTGGGTTACTTGTGATGGGCATGTTGATGCCGGTTTGATTGGGATGTTGATCCCTTAGTTTGATATTGGGATATTGATCCCAGGTTCTTTTTGATCTGGCACTAGGAACAGGTTGATAACCCGGTACGACCCTAGCTTATCAGTGACGGGGCCCGGAAAAGATAAAATTGGAAATTGGATTTTGTTTGAGTCTTTTGATTTATTTTGGCGGTTTTTGCCTGTTTTTGGACTTGAGTAATTTTAGTGTTCATATTGATGGTCTATCTTTCGTCGGTGAGCACTTCGGACTCACCCCTCACCTGCGGGCTTTCATCCCGTGAGATGGATTATTTGTGGTACAGGATTGCTGCATTCCAGACAGGCTACGGCGTTATCCCTTGGACAGGACTTGGATCCATAGTTTGCATCTATGTCGCATACAGTGTTTATGTGAGTTGTTAAGTCTTCCGCTGTGCATTGTTTTTACTATTATTGGGCCATTGGGCCGGTTGAGTTATTATTGTTGTTTTTATTATGGGTTGTTGAGCCCGGATATCTGTTGTATACACTGTATGCTGGGCTTGTTTTGGTTGGGTTATCACAGTTCCGACACGTGTTTACTGTGTACGGTAAATACGGGTCGGGGCGTTTCATTTTGGTAGCGGAGCGGGCGTTAGGTCTTGTTGGGCAGTCTTTGTGTGTTTGTTGTTCTTGTTTGCATAGTTCGCTCCAGTTGTTAATTATTTTGTATCATTTTAGTTAGTGCATTATGGATCCAGTCAAGGGACGCCAGCTGTCGCAGAACATACACATAAGAGGTAATGATGCCATAAGTAAGCGGAAATATAAATATTATTAATAATACTAATATTTGTTTACAACAAAAGTATTACATTGATATTTTATATTTTATAAAAATAAAAATACATTTATTGCCTCGGAACGACTTTGACCCTGAAGCTAGTGGGGTCGTTGTTGATGTTGACTTGGATGTTGTCGCTCCACGAGAACCACATGCCACCCCTGTTGTCCTGGCCTGGAAGCTCGAACCGGTTAGCCTGAGGGAACCGGAGTGGGATGAGACCGTGATCGTCTTGAGGTTGCCACTGGGTCTCCGTCAGAAGAACCATGTTCGGTTTGTATTGGTTCTTCAGGTCCCTCAGAGTACGCGAGAACTCCTGGGAACGCCTAGCAACTCCTCTGCAGTTCCACACCAGCAGTCGGGCCTTGGGCCAAGTTACGAGCAGACGAGTTACTCTGGGCATGCTTTGGGCCGTCATCGAGAGCTGGTAGTAGGTACCTTGCTCTAGGAAATGGCAAGTGGACTCCAGGTTGAACTCTTGTAGCCTTTCGGAGATGAAGAACGTGATGGAGTTTGCCGAGCCATAGTAGGAGGTCCTCAAAGTGCCGCGGTCCTCTAGGAAGAACACTTCCATTGGAGAGACGAAGAATCTCGAGGAGTAGAGTTCGTCGACGAAGACTAGACGCGGCATCCTGCCGAGCTCGTGCGGTAGCTCTTCAGCACGTTCGTTGACCATGCTGTAGGCCAATCGGTTTCTTCTGCCTAGGTTGGCACCTTCGACGAAGAAAACGGATGAGGGAGCAGGCATCATGTTTTGGAAGCGGGTATTTTGTTTTTCTGAGTGTTTGGGTTTTGTTTTTCTGAGCGATTGTTGCTTTTAAATGCTTTTGATGATTTACACCTCACCGCTCTGTCTTTTATACTCTTATGGGGAGCGTGATTACCGTTTTTTATTTTCAAGATTTTGCTTTTTGAATTTTCCGTTGTTTCATTTATTGCCTTGTTACTTTATACGTTTTTCGGGCTACCAATGCCAAAGTTTTTCAGCCTTTTCTAACTTACGATTTTCTTTCGCTCTGGCTACTTTGTCTTTTCTTTTCATGGTTTTACTATATTTTTCTTGCATCTTTTATCACATGCATTCGTGACCGTTGAGGCTAGACTGATGGGACCACACCTCGAGTAGAGCGCATGTGCGACAAGTTTACAGCTGTTTGGACACCGTGGAGAGATACGTTGTTTTGACAGACGTTTTTGGCTCATGCGGAATTTGTGAACAAGTGGGTATCGTTTCTTTCAAGGGACACAGGACGCTCTCGTGATCGTCACCGCTAGCTGCGTATGTTACGTTTCTCGGGATCGAGGATGGTTACGATCGATCTAGAGCGCCGAGCATGAAACATGTTTTGTTTTAATTCCTTTTTGTTTTAATTTTGTTGAACGAGTTTTATTTTTGATTTCTTTATGTTTAATTTTATATTGTTAAGATATATTTTGCCTTGAGATGTTTTAATTTTCCGTTTAACATAAGTTTTCGTAACATAAGAATTTTTGATTTAAAAAGGAAACTTATTTTATTTAATTCATAAGGTTTTACAACAGGAGAAGAAGTACTCTAAGGAGTTACTTGCTTCTCTAGGTCTTTTACAAGCTTTTGAACGTTCTTCATGTGAGGGAAGAGTTCCGCGCACGCCAGTTCGATCTGTGCCACCGCCGAGCTAATCTTCTTCAGTGAGACGTTCAGCTGCGTCAGTGTCTGCTGCGGAGTGCTGCTCTCAGCTATCGCCTTGCCCTTCTTATCCTCAGCCTTCTTGCCGGCACGCTTCTTCCGTCGATTTGGGGAGACAACCATGTGTTCTTTCAGGCCGACGATGTTCGTCTTGAAGCGTTTCTTCGGAGGTTCTTCATCGGAGCTTGTTGGGAAAGCAGTGCCGCCGATGTAGCTGTTGTTCTCGGAGTCTGAGGTAGTCCTTGATCTCAGTGGAGAGTCCATGACTATGTGTAAGTCTGCCAGTCATGAGGTTTGGTTCTTATAAAGGACGAGATGTCGCTTAAGGGTATAAGCGGTGTCTCGGGTTGAGGTTGGACACCTGGTGGAGTATACCAGAAGCTTATCATGGTAGGACCCACAGATAAGACGGAATTTTGGGGACGAAATTCTTTTTAAGGTGGGTAGACTGTAACAGCCCGGGTAAAATTTTTGATTTTTACCGGGACTCTAAAAGTCGTTTTACCGTGATTTACTGTTGAATTAATCTTGGGTAATTAATTCAAGGTAAATCGGGAGTCGTTTTTCGAAACCGAGAGTTTTCCCGCGCTCGTGATTTTTCCGTGGATTTTTCGGGCCTAAGTTGGTATTTTTCGGGTTTCGAAATTTCTCGAAAAATCACACCGGAAAATAACTAAGGGGGTATCAGTTATTTTCTGGTCCGGACCGGACTCGCTTCAATAATGCAGACAAGCTGCATTATTGTTAATTCACATGATTAACAGTAATCACGTTCTATAAAAGAGAAGGCAGAGGAGAAAGAGAGGAGAAGAGGAAGAGAAGAAAAAAAAGAAAGAGAGAAAAAGAGAGAAAAAGAAAAAGAGAGGAAAAGAGGAAAAAAAAAAGAAAGAAAAAGAAAAAGAAAAAAAGAAGAAAAATCAGAAAAAAAAAGAGAGGAAGAGGGAAAAGAAAAAAAAAGGAAGAAGGAGAAAAAAAATAAATAATAAACACAGAAAATAGAAAAAAAAAGAGAAAGGAAAAAAAGAAAAGAAAAGAAAAGAAAATCAGAAGAAAAAGAAAAGAAAATAAAGAAAATTACAGAAAAAGAAAAAAAATATGGGTGAACAGTACCGTCACCTCGGCTCTCCTCGGTTACTGTTCACCAGGACGAGTTCCAGGCCGCCTCTCCACACACCGCCGCCATCAGCATGCTCCCCTCACCGTAGCCGACCTGACGCCGCCTTCCCCGTCGCTTTCCACCGCCGGACGCACCCGCTAGAGCCGTTGACCCGCCGAGCAACCCGTCGACCCGCCTCCTCTTAGCCATCACCGCTGCTCCTTCTTCGCCGTCGTCAGCCGCAGCAAGCCACGCCGACAGGAGCCGCCTCCCTCGTCGCGCCTCCCCTCGCGTGCCGCTGTCGCTGCCGTGTCTCGCCTTGCACCGCCGCAGCCCCGTGCCGCTGCAGCCGCGAGGTATGCTTGGGTGTTGGTGACCCGCTCCCGCCTCTGGGTCGTGGCTGTGGGTCGGGTTTGACCCGACGCCTCTTCTGGGTTGCGGGTGTGGGCTGGGCGTGTTTGGGCTGGGTTGTGTGGATTGGGCTTGGCATGGGCCGGCTGGGCTTGCACAGTGCGAGCCTGGGCCTGGTCCTGTTCAGCCCAGTCCATTCAATAAAAAAAAACAAAAAAATAAAACAATTTACATATATATATCTATTTATACATAATCTGATATATAATTTTGGAAAAAAATTATATATTTATTTTGAGAAAATTATGGACAATACAATTCTGGTATTTTTAGGAAAATATAAGTATATATACTTTGATAGATAATTAAGTTTTGTTTGTAAATTATTATTATGGTTAGTTTGAAAAATATATATATACCTTGAAAATATTTTCTGGAAATTATAATTATATGTTATTAATTCTCTGGAATACAGTATGTATATGTTATTATTCTTGGAAAATATATATAGGTATATTTCTGATATATATATTTATGTTAAATTATAATTGTTGGGAAATATTTTGTCTTAGGAAATAAAAATGTATATATATTAAATTGTATTTAGTTTCAGAGTAAGTTTTTATGATTATATATTTTCTGGGAAATAAAATATAGCATATGATTAGTATATATATATTTTTGGTAAATGAAAATATTTGGTATTTATATTATGGTAAATTGTTTTATTAAAAATGTAATATTTTAGAAAATAAATGTATACATATGTTATCTTTTTCAGAAAATTATGGAGATTGTATTTTGGAAAATTATAATTATTTTATGGAAATATATTTTGAAAAAGAGTTTTAATTAAAGTATGGTACCGAAATTATATTTGGATATACATACGGTATTATATTTTCGGTAAAGGGAAATAATTAAAAGATGTGTAACCGGGATGGGTAATTTCGCAGTTTGGGCATCATAGTATACCGATTATGTGCATTTATGTGTATATATTGTTTTGTGGTATAGGTTTGGATATCGGGCAGTTTCCCGAGGAGTCGGCGTCGGACCGGTCATTGTTTCCGGAGTTGAGTAACCGGCCAAGGTGAGGATGGATTTCCTTCAATATGTGCCTGTATTACTCGGTTATTTTGTTTTGTGGATTATTACATTGTTGAGTATTGTGTTTGTTGTGGTTTGCCTCGGGATGTTTATCCCAGTATTCTATTGGTTTTTGGATGTTTTTCTTGAGTCTTTTTGGTACAACGGATAATGGAATAAATAATAAATTGTGATAAGGATGTCAATCCTTGGTATTTTGGATGGGATGTCTATCCCGGTATTTTGGTTAGGGATGTCGATCCCTGTGATTTGATTTTAATGATTTGGACAGGACTTGGATCCATAGTTTGCATCTATGTCGCATACAGTGTTTATGTGAGTTGTTAAGTCTTCCGCTGTGCATTGTTTTTACTATTATTGGGCCATTGGGCCGGTTGAGTTATTATTGTTGTTTTTATTATGGGTTGTTGAGCCCGGATATCTGTTGTATACACTGTATGCTGGGCTTGTTTTGGTTGGGTTGTCACAGTTCCGGCACGTGTTTACTGTGTACGGTAAATACGGGTCGGAGCGTTTCAGCCCATTACTTTCTAATTGAAGTAAGGACTCTAACTAAACTATTATAAGCAATTAAACTTACTAATCAAAACTTGATCGGATATGAAACCATTGAAGGTTGTGAATCATGATTCATTGGTCCGACTGAAAGTTCAAAGGGTGAAATTGGAAGGTTCAATTAAATGAACCGAAATGATAATTTCTAGTTTAAAAATTACTGATAATCTTATTGATTAAGTGATTTACATAAGTAAAAAACAAAACTGAGAATAAATTTCGCTATTGTACCGTATATCAAATATATAAGATTCCAGATGCTTAATTCAATATATCAAATAATCTAAACATTTAACAACAATAGAGGAAGATGCAAAATAATTATCAACTATACTATTCGGTGCAATATCTATAATACACCAAATCATCCCACTTGGTATAATCTGAATTTCATAATGTTTTGAAAAAAAAGTTATGAACTTTAAAATTTTAGGTGTGTAATACCTTTAAAATGAACAATTTAATTCATCCAAATTGAGTTTTTAAGCCCAATAATATTATATACATCTTTTACTAGGGATTCGATAAAACAATGTAACATGACATATACATTGACCATCAAACAAATAAAGGACTTTTTTTGGTTTTAATTTTAAACACCAAGGCTTGTTTTTGTTAGTAAGCCCAAAGGTGACATAAACTTGCATCCCGACCGTTTAATCCATCGTTAATCCAATTTTTTAAAGTTGTGATTTTGAAGGTCCAAAGAAACTGGGAAACCTATGCACAAATGCATCGAATGTTAAACTTGCCCACTTGAGACGACGCCATTGAGTTTCTAGTTGCAGGTTGCTATGGTTATTGGTTAATTTGCACTTGAATTTTGCTTGGTAGATTTCTTATTCTCTCTTTATTCCTCCAAAACAAAATCCATTTTTCTTTAGCTTCTCTAATTTGTTGAAGCAATGGAAAATTTTATGGGTGTTTGTGCTAAAAACGGGCTGGATCAGGATTAGTGGGTTCTGATTCTTAGAAAGGTTGGGTCTTTTAGAATATGTTGCATGCTGACCTATGATAGCTAATAGGTGTTTATTTACAAATTTCTTTTACATTTTATTGGTATCTGGAAATAATAACCTCACAATCAATTATTATTAATAATTATACATGTGAGTGTATAATTATGAAGTATTGCAGTTTCAGTTCTACATAATATTTCTTCTATTTGGCTGTGAATTCAATTCATTCACATACCACTTCGATTAGAAGTTTGCCAGAAATCTTTCTTTGTTTATACCTTGAACCTCGATCACTATATTTAAATTGTTCATAATTATACAGTCTCATACTACTATAATTATGAAATCGCTCAATTATGCAGCCTACAAAGTCTTGTATGAATTTAGTTATTCATGTAATCTTCTACCTAAAAATCTGCTCGAAGCCACAATTATGGAGTTATTGTATATTTTTTTCCCCTCTGCACTGGTATTCTATTCCAACCCGCCTTTAAAGAATATTAATGGGTCTAAATTAATCAAAGCATGATAAGAATCATAAAGATTATAAATGTAGAGTTAGTCTAAGTGGTAAACAATTTAGTCCTGAAAGGTCTCGAGTTGAGAGTCTTAGTGTATGTAGAAAATTACTATTGAGAGACACATCTACTATAATCACGTACGGGACTCAGGTGTGTGATTCTGAATAAAGGATTAGTAACCAAGAAAAAAAAATCATAAAGATTAGCATCTCTAGCCAAATAATATATCCTCAAAGTCGAACTCAAAATATCTTAATTAAGGCAAATGATTTAACCCATAAAGTTTATTTTAAAATTGATTAAGTTTGAGAAAAGAATGATTTGTCTCGTTCTTAGACTTAAGTAGGACCCCAGGTCGGCCCCTATATGTGAGGAAATTCTTGTCCTTTTCCTAGGGAGAGAAAACTTGTCCTCGTTGGTGTTTATCCTTTAAGGTTTCCTATTGGTGATAAAGAAAGTAATATGGCACTCTTACTGATGCCAGAATACAACGCCAGAATTGCCGAAACTTGGTAGTCTAGAATTCGACTGCTGTTCTTCGTTTTGTGTGGGTTGGTAACGATCCAACAATCCACTTAAAATCATTTGCGACTGCAACTACTAACACACCAAAATTGTGGTGAAGTAAGATCAATTGCGCTTGTTACGCTCTTTTCTTGTGTTTCTTGTGTACCTTTTTAGATCGTCTATCTTCCTTTTCATTGGCATGAAAAAGAAAAATAAGAACACCTGCTTTTGATGTCAGTCTCAATATATGACTAGGCCTCACGATTGCATGTGAAGCCACTAGGAGGGTAGATTGACATGAAAGAGCACAACTGAAAGCACTATGCATGAAAAAAGTAGAACGGAGAACGTGGACCTAACTTAATTTCATCCTTCTGCTAAGTTATTGGGAACCCATATTCAGATTCTCCTTCATAGGATTAAGAAGATGATGACAAGACAACGAGGTTTTAAGCAGACATGTGTGTGTGTGCGACGGTATATGGAACTTTTCTTTTTCCTATGATAAGAACAAAGAGCTTTTCTTACATCAAAGTTGGCGGCAGCTTTAAAGGGGCATTATTGCGAGAACTAAAGCCCATCTTGTTTTTGACATTAAGCAATTGCGCAGTCGCTTACAAATTGAATAAAGGGCGTTAGACGTTAGCGTCTGCTATGGGTGGACCATGGCTAAGGTACAATAACAATACAACAATTATATATATATGCGACTCAAGACTTCTTCTTTTTCTTCCTTTTTAATTAATCCTTTGGACGGATAATTGTCGAAGATTTTAGTAATGTGACCATTGAGGGATCATCTTTAGATTTGTCCATCGACTACGATCTAAACCCACTTGCGCTGTTATATTAATGATTCCTTATTGATGCATTCATGGTTCATCTACCTCCAACTATTAGTTCCACCATCAATTATTCACGTGGCAAGCCCACAAACTATTATGATAGTGGATATTATTGGTCTTTATTTTCATGTTTTTTTTGGTTTCTGAAGGATAGTGGATATGTTTTATTAGGGAAAAAAAAGTTTCTTAAATGAGAGAAAGAATCCTTACTCATATGCTGGTGATGAAAGCTTAACAAATCATTGGGGTTAAGGATCACAATTCACAAAGGTGGCCTGTGAAGTGAAGCTAAGCTCCATTGTTTTTTTTCATATATATGCTCAGTAGCCTTTTATGAGCTGCAATTTCCAGAAACACCGCAGTATATCGCTTTTGTAACTCATGAATCTTTAAGGAAACCAGTATATAGAAGGAAGACAGGTTTTATATATGTTTATTTTGTGCTGTCCCATTGTAGAGTCCTATATATCCGTTTAGAAGTTAGTTTTACTGGAGAAAGGAGAGCGGCAAGCTACTAAAGAAGGATATCTTTGATGGACCAAGCTCCAGATGATCATGTCTGTATGTATCTCTAACAAATATACAATTCCAAGGCCGGATTTAAGAGAAGGAAAGGGATATGTTATAATTAAAGCCACGGGGCCATGTGTCGTTAACAAGGTCCTTACTCCCACAATTGATTGAGGAAAACTAGGTTTTCTCAACGACATTCCTTGCCGGATTAGGGTCCGCAATGGAATTACACCCTTCTAATCAAATGCGGAAATAATGGAAATTGAATTCGGAAGTAGATAGCATGATTGCTTTGCTTCTTCTTTCTTTGAGATAATTAATAGTTGCTTGGCTTACACTTGAAATGGTTTTTAGTAAACTACCAAAAAAATTGTCAAATTGGCCAACAAAGGAATCTCATTAGTATGTAGTTATTGTTGAGAATATACCTGCTATAAAGTGTGGCAATTGGAAACACGAATCTAATTTTCTTTTTGAAATCACTTTTTTGGAAAGAGTATTTTTTAAGAAAGAAATATTCTATAGTTTAAAGTATAATTTTTCTGATTGCATATATTAAAAAATGACAAAAAAAAATAGTGAGCTAGAGTAAAAGAAATATATTTTGAGAGATAACAAATATATAATTTATCATAATCCAAAACTTGATGAAGCTACAGAAGTAAAATTTCCTACTCTGACTTAACCAAACACCACCTAAGTGGCGGACAGGTACACCATACCACAGGGAGGCACGTGAAATGCCCGAGCTTAATTAATAGTGTCCGTCGAAGGATCTATTTCAAATCACTAACTCCATCACAACTGAACTCATGTAATTAATTACTGGCGAAGAGTTTTATGTGGTTTACTTAAAATGCAATTTAACACATTTTGCTCTAGTCTATAGTCACTTGTTAAAGCAAACAAGGGTGTATTTCCCATTATTTGGAGGAATCATCCGTTTTGAACTAGCTAATTAAATAAAAAAAAAATAGCAAATTCGCAAGGCACAGTGACGAGCTACCACAAACTTACAATAAAAGTGACAATCACATATATATTTAAGAGCGTTGCAAATTACATAATATATTGCATTAAATTTTGATGAATACCAACAAAAGTTTGGGATAACATAAAGGTGGGATAAGATATTATGTCAAGAACAAACAGGTGGTATGATTTTGTTTCCGGCCGTAAGCCCCCACCAATTAGTTTTTTCTCTTTAGTTTTTCAGTTTCTGTTATTTAATTTTCACTTTTTGTGGGTTTAATTTCACTTTTTGTGAGTTTTGCCTCACTTTTGTGAGTGTTTAGTCCTACTTTTTGTGGATTTATTTTCTTCGTCAGGATTTTTCACCGTTTTTAGTGATACAAATAAGACTATGGGAGCCAAAAGTCATGGAGGAAGATTTGACTTCAAGAATAATTCTTTGTCCACCGCAGAAATTCGCCAACAAAGAGATATTTCACCCCACAGGTATGCATCATCTTCATCTATTGGCTTGGTGGTTGTTGCACGGACGATACATGTTATCACGTCCGTGAGAGCACAAAAATTGCAAAGCCCTAAAAAAAATTGATTCACCCTAATAGTTGGATGGTTTGAGTGGTACGTCATTTATTTTCTTTAAAATAAGTTCAAATTCAATTCTTGTATGGAGGAAGTTAATATTGAGATAACTTCAGCCCTTAGAAGGCCAATTCAACTCTAGGCAGTACCCAATTAGCTCCTAGATATCCATAGTTAAAATTAAAAAATATGATTTAGTATTATTAAGCATATACTTAAATAATCTTCATTTTAGGAGAGTGCAATTCAACTTGGTTATATTGTCATTTCTCTTACTTCATTTGTTATCCCAGAATGTTTTAAAATTAAGGATAATAATGATAAAATTGCAATTAGTAACTAATATTTCCTTGATGTCTATAAAGTAATAAAACAAAACTACTCTTTTGACTGAATTACAGCACAGAATAGCTTAATTTCAAACCGTGTTCAAGTCGTATATATCTAGGTAAAAATATGCTGAGTTTGATATATATATATATATACACTAATTAAAAAAATAAAATTCTTAAAAAGGAAAAGAGGGGTCATCAAGCACGTGATGGAGTAATAAGGACTAAAACTGAGATTCCAGAACTGGTTTTAGGCTTATACAATCCCTCAAGTGAAAACCCTTGGAGTTCGAAATTTGCATATAACCATCTAAGGGGACTCGAACATGCCACCGCTTACTCATCTAACAAAAGCTTAAGCTTTTGTATATATATATATGATGGTAAACACCGCATGTCCCACAGTACATTTTTAGCATTTGAGATTCTATGGGGAAGGTTATACTTTAAATGTAGAAGTATTTTTGGTGGATTTGGATTCTCTCCTGTACAGTATTCAACAGGAGAGATCCTGTTAAATAAATACCTTTGATTTGTTTAATCAATGGCTCTAAAATATGTAAGGTAAGAAAAACTAAAAAAATTAAATAAGGTAAAAATAAATTATCACCAATGATTTTGAAAATCATGGCCACGATTCAACCAACAGGACATAACTTTACAGGAGAGGATCTCAATCCATTTTTGGTGTCATTCTAGTTTGAACATAAACATCAAAGTTTCGTTTTATTATTCTTCTGTTTTCTATATTGGAAGTATATATCAGATGAATATTTCCGGTTGGCACCCAGGAGAACTAAACCAGTCCCGAGACTTGGATCAGCAGCTGCTTACCAACTGCTCAAGTCCCATAAACCCTGATTGATTTCTTAAAGGGACTCCAGCCCTTAATTTGTCGCGCGCCGAGACCAGTGCTAGTTGGTTTATATATGCTTAGGGAGCAAAGAGCAATGGTTGGTAAAAGTCCACGCCTACCAAATTACAGAGCTGTAAATAAGTGATCGCTAGACTCTAGTTTAGGGTGCCATAATTCTGAAGGGTGATAGATGATATTTGAAAATGCCTAATCGGTTTTATTATCTTTTTCGAAAGACTGGAAGAGATTGGTTTTACAAGTAGCCAAGCAAGAACATTCAATTGGATTGTACAAGTAAATTCTCAACACTAATGAGCCAAATTAAATTCAACCTCCATTACACAAAAGACACCTGAAATCCTAATAAAACTAGTAAACATTGTGTACAGAGAAGACACTATATAGGTACGTCAATAAGGCCTGGGAATAGAGTGGGTGGTGGGAAATGAACGTTGCTGCCTGTATCTGGTGGAATATTCATAACCCATCATCAGCTGCTGCTTACCTGCGGGCGGCACGTAGGAATCCGAAACCCGGTTCAGTCTCTGCTGATCGGCATGTGTGGTGCGTCCTCCTCCTCCATCCCCTGCAACCCTCACCGCCTTCTGGCTCTTACATCCCAGTAAACTCCCAGGACGCCGCCTCCTAATTGGCGTGTCCAGCTTATAATTATTGCAAGTGTTCCGAGTTGTTCTTGCAGCGAAGGGGAAGGCTTTTATGGGACTTGTCGGTGGCTTAAGCTCTTCATAATCTGACACCACAGAGAAATCTGCAGCGCTGGCAGTGACTACGCTCCACTCTATGCTGGCCTCGCTTGGCGCGTAACAGGTTGTCGGGGTACGGCACCCGGAAGTGGCGTCGGATCCTTGCCTCGCAAGAAACGGGTTGATCTTCCCCGTCAGGCTGTCTATCTCGAACAAATCTGAGCTTGCATCGCTCTCGTTGTCGTCGTAGACGCCACCCAAAGGAACAGAAACGTCGATTTCCTCCTCCATTCTTGGGGTGGCGTCCATGGACAACATTGCCAGCCTCCTCTCCAGCTTCATCCTGGTGTTGTTGTCACAGTTCCCGAATCTCTGTGAGCCGAACACCTCCAGTGACTTCCTGGGTTTTATGATTTCTCCGCCCAGTTGTTCTTGATGTTGCTTGCTACTTGGTAGATTTGCCGGCTCTGGGAAAGAAAAGCAGGTTTCCAGCTTGTTCACTCCAATCCCTGAATTCTTGCTGTGGATATCCTTATCTTCCCTGATCCAGGATCCTGAACGTGATTTGTGTTCCAGGTCAGGACAGGTTCCTTGTGTTGTAGTTTTGCCGGGGAGTGCACCTGTGGTAGTGTTTGAACTCTTCTTGAAACTGATTTCTCCGACAGTTTCATCAACATCAACAGATTCCTTGTCAGAGCATTTGCAGCCAAGAGCAGCCAGCAAACTCTTTGGATGTGCCTTGCTTAATGTCTTCCTTGGCGATGGATTTCTGACTGCTATAGTACTTGGCAGCAGCGCACTTTGACTGTTCCAACTTGATTCAGAAACAACACTAGGCGTGCCAGTACCTGCAGGATGGAGGGTGGTTGTCATGGGGGCTACTACTACAACTGCTGAGTCGTTTTGTAGTGCAGGTTTCTTTGGTTGGTATTTTCTTGCAATCTCGCTTTGGTTTATTAATCGTGGACTATTATCTTCGATCCCTCCATTGAAGTACTTCTCAGCACTGAACACGCCAATCTCTCCATCTTCCTCTTTCTTTGTTTGCTCATCTTGGGCGCCTGGGGTTCTTTGGGTCAAGTAAGGATTTGATTGTGCAAGTTTTCGGACAAAGGTTTCCTCCGAGGTGTTCAAGTACGAAGAGAAGGAAACGTCGCGGAAGCTGTCAGTGTTGTCGTCCGAGGACAGTTTTCGTGAGTGAGGAGAGGATGATGTTAACTTGACTGTAGCCATGGAGTTTAATCAACTGTGGTTTTGCCACACAAAACAAAAACAGCACCCAAAACGACGCCAAAAGGTCTCCAGGCTAGACAGAGAAGCTCAGTGGGAGGCAGAAAACTACAAAAGGGAACAGGAAAAAGACCCAACAGGGAAAATTTTTGGCCTGAAAGAAAAGAATAATGAAAAAGTGGAGCAAGAGGGTGATAGAGCGTTGAAGTACTGGCTGGCTAGTTGTTTAGAGATAAGAAGAAAACTTTCAGTTTTCAAGTTTTGAAAGAAACTTGAGTTTGATACTACCAAATTAATGGAAACTGAAGGAGGAAGAGTTTAGAAGCGAAGGCTGAAATTAGTTTTGAGGAGAAAGAACTAATGGAAGAAGAGAGTTTGAAAATCCAGAGTAGTAGGCTTCTTAACACCCTATTGAGAACTAGTTATATTCTATAAGTAGGCAAGTGGAATATGCAGGTCTCTAAAATGTGTAGGACCTGATGTTTGTAGGCCTATGTCCAGCCATAATTTTAGGGGCCAATGTAAAATTATCTATGTAATAATAAGGATTTATACGAAAAAAATTATGGGGCTCAAATTTATATCACAACAAAGACTTATACAAAAAAGTAAAAATCTGTGGCCATGGCCACCCCAGTCCCCCTAGCCAAGAGTCCGGTTACTCGTTAAAATTTATGTTACAGCCTTGCAGGGTGTTGTATTTATCATTTCAGAATAAAGATTGTGGATGCAACAGATGATTAGAAAGAGAGCTTGTCTTTGATACACAAAAGTCATCATCCAGACATGTTGATTGGACGACGTGAGACATTATGTCAATTTCACCAAATTCACTCGTGAAACTATTGGAGGATGGTGATCCATTGGATCTAGGAAGAGTTAAATTTGTTTTTGTTCCTATTACTTCTTTTTTTTTTTTGCCGATTTGTTCAAATTACTTCAATTTTTGAGAGGGGAAGCAGATTTTTCATACATATCCATGCGTACATGTCTCTAAGAATAAATAAGATAGTCTTCTTCTATCACATCACCATTTCTCTGTCCAAAAGTGATTGATTAGGGCCTGAAATGAACAATGAGAAGACATCCACTAAACTGAGTTTTATGTGTTCTCCACTTTTCACTTTCTTCTTTACCTTGCAATGCTTTAAAAGGTCTCGCCTCCATACTGACTTATGCCCTCCCTAACCTGGTAAGAATGCTTGATGACCCTTCAAACCACATAGGAGCTCACTCCAAACTAATAAACTGCTTTGCACTGGTGTTTCGCACCCCTAGTTTGTTAACAGAGGTCCGGTAACTCAGCAAACACACGCAATGTCTTAACTAAAATTTGGTGCCTATGAATCTGAGATAATTTGCATTGCATCTACGTCTTTTTCCTAACAACTAGAGTGAACAGACAAGGCTATAAATCCTCCACGTACATATCATGCTGGAGTTCTTGGGGACAAACACGATTCTCAGCATTTGTCAATACTTCCAGCACAAATCAAATCCACAAAACTTGAAACACCAATTGTTGGCAAGGATGGTAAATTGGGTCCGTAGAATATAGTCCACATAAAAGCCCCCTCGGCCTAACCCTTATCGTCAAGATGTGCACACATTTTTTACCATTATCATATCAAGTGTATAAGCCCAAGCCCTACATTCAGGTCAGAACCATACTATATTGCCTTGGTCAGAGACAAGATCCACCACAAAAACACAATTAAGAACAAGGAATTGTCAGTTAAATGTCCAGTAACTTTCCCGTAGAGACGAAGCAATATGATGACGCCCCTGCCAACTTGTCCTATGGCAATTATAGTAGCAAAGCTCAAGATTGTTTGAATTGCGTAGCTGCTATGTTTGTTCTACCGTCATGTAGGTGGCCACTGCTACCCGCAAAGATGAGCACATATACCAAATCATCAGTATATATCGTTCTTATCACCAGAGATGTTTAATTTTCAGTCCCTTTCCCTTCTTTCCAATAAATATCATAATAGGATGACATGTGGTTGATTTGATTGAACAGCATTAAGTAATCTGCCCTGTAACTTAATTAGTCGCAATGGCATAGTTGCCATGGCAATGCTTTATGAAAGTTTAACATTAAATAGTCACAAGCCTGGCTTGTTTCAGTGAGAGATCAGAATGATATTAGCTCAAGTTCAAATTGGGTATAAAATTTCAGAACCTCGGCAATTGATTAGCTCGTGGCATGGGAGAGAAGGGGGAGGGGAATAAAAGAAAAGAAAGATATGAAAGAAATGGTCAATGTCACAAACATTACAACCATAGCTTTGCAGCAGTGTCTACATTAAATTTTACCACTACAAAACATGGGGGCCAACAGAAAAGGAGCTGAGCACGTATCCCAATACTGCCCCCCTTTCCACTCTCTACCTATGCTGAATAGCGTAAGCATTCTGCTAGAAAAAATGCTCATGGTACATTCATTCATTTGAGGACGTTGTCTCACAGAGCATTGCCAGCTATGAACCATTCCAGGGTTTCATCTTCTCCCATTAAAAGTTCACTGGGTAGATGTAGAGTTATCACCAGCAACCCAATATTGCTTGACAGCAACTAATATTTTCTCCGGCACTAGTGGACCATCTTCATGGTCCACCATTTTAGTATCCCACCTCATTCCTCCCGCTATTTTCTTTACCTTGATTAGCACATCAACTTCATCACGGAATATGACAGCACCTTCTGGTCGCAAGATCCTATCCATCTCCAGGAGAATGTCTTCTTCATTACATCTGCACTCAATTAAATACGATTTAGAAGACACAGTTGCGGAAGAATCAAGAGGTCCAAGAAAACTGAGTAAAAACTAAATCGCTCTATTACAAGTTAGTGGTGGTGACATTATCATAAAAATATACAATTAAAGAATTTTCCTTGAGAACCAGACATATGGACCACTGGGAGATAATTCAATTAAGACTAACAGAAGAAAAGAAGATGACAGGTACATAAGAGAATACGTGATCTAAGGTTGTTTATGAAACAGTGTACATAGTACCACAAAAGTTTTGCCCAACAATATAGAACACGAAAGAGAAAGATCACCTATTATAACTACAGATGAAGCTGAGTTAAGTTGTGCATAAGGTCCTAGCATATGTTCATGTATTATATTAAGGTTAGATATTGCAGAGAGAAAGTCTAGAACTGCAAAGCATTTAAAATCTAATAGGCTGATTCAAGTTCATGCTGATTGAATTAAGAGACTCATAGGAGATGCAGACCATTTAAATGCAACATTCAGCCATGAGGAATGTGCTTGAAATCCCACAAGAGCAAACCGCAGCAGATGCAGAGCCAAATGAGGTTAGTTAGAAATTCTAAACTCAAAATTCATTTCAACCTCGATTACTTAACAAGTTCTTAACAGTAAACAGATGGGTGAAGTGATAGGTGGAGCTTATGCAATCACATAGGCACAGGCTGAGAATGATTGAGAAATTGCGTGGACTTTTCTTCCTATAAAATGAACAGAAATTGATATATGATGATGCACCAAAGACATTAGGCCAAAAGATCTAGAAACTTTAAAAGGAGCAAGGGTCTAGTTCACCGTTCATTAGTCACCCAGAACGTGAATGTTATGAGCATTCACAACCATTATCTAACATCAGTAGAGTACATCAAAAACAAAAGGAGGCCACTTTTTTCTCCAAATGTATGTGTAGAGGTTACTCAGATTGCAGCTAAGTTCAATGCACAAAATCAGTCCTAAGCAACCAACTAATTAAGTGCACACTAAACAAAAAATAGCATCATGTCTCATATAACCATTATATTTTTCCAGTGCAAATGATGGAAGTATTCCACTGAATGAGCCAGAAGACGAATAAAAAACTGAATGCAAAACCAAGCAATAAGTCTACTTGTTTTAGAAAAACAAAGAGCCGGACGCATTTGACTTACTTGTCCTTGTACAAACTGAAAACTCCATTGGCATGAATAAGGTCATACGTCCTTGGGTATGTTGAGAAAGCTTCACACCTGCAACAAAATTGGGAAAAATAACCAGTTCATTTCCATTGCCTTTGCTATTGCTATTAATCACATCACTTTCTTCTGTTTGACAGCATGAAAAAAGTTCTAGAGAAAGTGTCTTTGATTTGCAAGTGGAACATCTTGGTAAATCAGCACTTTACATTGGTCTGCTATTTAAAAGTGGAATCTATATACAATGGGGGATAAATAATTTGCAAGCTACAGTGGAAAACAGTTATCAAGATGAAAACGAAGAGAGTAGAATTGCTAAACATAATACTTGGAAGATGAATTGAACTGAAATAAAGAAATAAGCAAAGCATTTAGAATTTATACCAGTCATGATAGATTCCAATCAATCCTCTCTCATATATCACGCCAAGAGTATTTTTTTCAGCGATAGTGGGAACAACATTCATCACCCACAATTTTGGAGATTGTAGTGCAGCAGCAAAGCCTCCTAATCCAGCATTCATATCCATGATATTTCTATACCTTCCAGAGTCAATTAGCCTGTTGATTTTCTTGTAAGCCTTAACATGTTTTTTCCAACTATTATTGTCTTCCTGATAAGCCTCAACAGAAACCCCAGGAATAGAACCACTGGCAATTCTTGGAGGAACAGCATAAAGCCTGTCCGGAAATGCCTTCAACTGCCCACCAGCAACTTCATCTGAGCTAGTCACATCTGGATATGGAGTAATGCAATCCTCCATTTTCTTGTACCTGTAACGATAATCACAAAAACAAAGATAAATCTAAAGCAAAAAAAGATACTTCTGACGGAGCTCAAAAGTGTCCAAATTTTTAGCGCAAAATCATACCACACATCATCAGCATCTGGGGATTTGCAAAAAGCATCGTTTTGTCTGCTACTACATGAATCGGCATTTGCTCTCTTTTGCCATATAGCCATTTCACCCTTCTCATACTTCTTATCCCAGCAAAGAAGTTTGGCAACCTCTTCAATCTTTCTCTGTTCCTCCTGAAGTTCCTCTTTTGGACGCTGCCATGCTCTGTAATTAACTTTCCAATTGATTGGAGGTCCAGAAAGTATCCAATAACCACCAGGTCTGAGAACTCGGTCAACTTCCTTCAGGTACATTCCATCTGCAAACATTCAAAATACCCATCAGCTTTACTGCCGCCTAATCATAACATTCCACAGTAAACCTTGCCAAAAGCAATAAAATAAAAGAAAACAGCAAAAGGAAAATCATTCTAGTAAGAAGCTCTTACCATTTGCTCCCCATGGAATTAAGCAACGAGAACAGTGAGCCATGTCAAAGGCTCTAGATGGGTATGGCATCTTGACGGTACCAAGGACACCAATAACAGCAGGTACACCTCTTTCAAGAGCAAACTGCACCTGTGCTTCATGTGAATCTCTAGGCGCAAATGACATTGCGATTACATTTCTACTCCAAAGGTATGCACCCCAGCTGGCAACCTAGTGAGCACACACAAAACAATCAGTAGTGTTTAAAATATCACGTTGAGAAAGAGAGAAACTGAAATAAGAAACTCACATACCCCACAACCAGTATCCAGAGCTGTTCTGACTGTTCCATTAGCAATTGGAACCACTGAAGCCAGCTGATCGATATACTTATCAGCCCCTTGTGGAAACTGTGTTCCTCCACCAGGAAATCTAAATACATTGCCCTCATACTGAACCCAATTCTGGATAGCCTTCTCAACTGTCAAGCTCTTGTATGGTGCATTAGCATAGGGCACATAATCACGACTCTTAGGCCAAGGAAATGGGGTTACATAACCTTTAGGTGCTGGGATAAGGCAATGTAACTTCTGTTCCTCGGGAGGACAATGCCTCTCACGATAAATCATATTGTCCCTGGGGAAAGTCATTGCACGCCTTTGATCTTGGCAGGGAGTATAGTCGGTAAAACGAGGATCGCAAGGCTTAATCTCTTTGGGTTTTGATTCAGAATCACTGATGGACCCAACATCGCCACCATGATGAGTCTCAAAATTTAGATTCGGTATTATATTGCAATCTCCTGTACTCTTGGTAATCTCCATGGCAAGATTGTCCGCCTTTCCGAATCCACTCCTCTGCCATGCACCCAATATGTAGAAAAAACAGCACAGTCCAACTACAATAAAAATCTGTATGGAACTTCTAGTCCTACCATCAGCTGAATTAGCTTTCAATGCCATTGTGCCCCTGAAACCATAACAGATCGGATCAGTATAAGATATCATCATTCGTCAGAAAACCAAATCCGCGGCTGTATCACATTAATGCTTCTGCTGCCAGTGTAAAAGACAGAGCATCTAATGGTAGAGGAAGCAAGAAGTAAAATAGAACTTTGATCATTACAAGTAAGCTAAACTAAGTAAAAACGGCCATCTATAATCTGTAAAATGGGGAGTGGAGATCAGTAAATTTGTTGAGCTTGCTGCATTTTTCTTCTTTTAAACCCAGGATTCAAATCCGAATCCTGGTAAAATGGCATTATTGCGGATTCTAACTTGAAAGTGAAGTACTACACTTCCTCTCTTATACCATACAAACCGAATCGGAAGGAAACCAAATCAGGAAATCAAGAACCAAACTTTAAAACAGCCAACTTATTAAGGTCCTCAATCAAAGGAACAACATCTGACCTCTAAAACAAAAAGAACTCGAGAAACGAACAAAAACCCACCAAACGGCAGCAAACACTTGGCACTAAAACCTTCTAAAAAAGCAACCTTTGACAGAGCCTGAAATGAACACAATCAGATAGCTTACCAGTCGCATGAAGCGAAGAAGCAGACACTGGCTCAGAGAGATCTTTCCTTTTTCTCCTGCTCAGAAACTTGCCCGAGATCTCACTCACACCCCAATCACAGGAAAAAAGTTTCACCAATCAAGGAAATAAACCAAAAAGGAAAAAAAGAGAAAAGCAGAGACAAGTCCCTAGCTTTTTCTTTTAGTTTCCCTTTTTCCTTCGAGTGAGCCCAGAAAACAATAATGAAGCAGATCTCAGCGAGCCAATGACCAAATAGCCGTGTCAATAAATCTCTGAAAAATCCCAGGCACCGCTCTCTCTCTCTCCACTGGATTATTTATACTACCAAATGAAAGAAAAAGGAGCTTTTAAAATATCTCTCTATCTGGGTGTTGTTTTGATGGTACTTAATTGTTTTTAAGAGTAGTCGGACGCACAGACCAGACACTACCACTTCCGTTAAGTAGAAGGTGAGCTTTAAATAATAATATACGACTAGTGTTTTAGTAAGATCCAGGAGGAGAGGAGAGGAGACGCGTCTTTCTCTATCTATCCCTTCAGCTTTCACTTTCTTTTCCTGTGTTCTTTTGCCTTTGATTTGTACATTTTTCTTCCACATTGTCCACTCCAGCATGTGACAGCCCATCAAAAAAAATTCAATCGGAGGAGGGTTTTTATGACTTTATGGTCTATTTAATCCCATTTTATATTGGTATATTATGAGCTAACCGTTCTTATTACAAATTCCAAAAGTAGTTAATGAATTCTAGGGGTAAAATGCATGTTTGGTCATTGTACCACATATGCGCGCTGGATTTTCGTCACTCTACCCGATTTCGCTGGATTTTGGTCATCGTACCATTTGAATTTGCACGATTTTGGTTTGGTGGGGCTTGTGGGCTTGTAATTTTACACGTGTCGATGACGGATTGGTTGCTTCCGTGTGGTGGGTCCCACACACTTTTCCCCGACCCATGAGACCTGTTTTGTTTGAGAAAGAAAAACCCCGTTCTTGTCCGGAACGGGTCTATCACCAAATCCAAACACATATCTTCTATTTAAATCATCAACCTCACCCATCTCCTCTCTCGCTAACCCGTTTGGTTTCTTTGTCTTTCTTATCTCCTCCCTTTCTCCTTCACCAGCTGAAGCCGAGCCCGACTATGATCCCGGGCTTCCATTGATGGCATCACAAAGGTCATGCACTTCTTCCTCGAAAAGCGCTAACGGGAAAAGCACCGTGCGCCTGAAGTCGTGCGGGTTTCAGAAGCCTGAGTGGAACTATGAGGGTCCTCCAATGTATTGCCACTATGGTCGGTTCAGGCCTAGGAGGATATCTTGGACAAACCGCATCCAAGTATGCGATTTCATGAGTGCAATAGATGTGGTTTCTATATATGAGTGGATGAACCGATAGTTGGCAGAGCAAGGGAGGTAATTCTTTGCTTAAGAGACAATGAGAGGCTTTTAAATGCTGAAAACTTGAGATTGAAAGAGGAGAATGAGAAATTAATTGAAAAATGGAACAAAAGAAGCATAACCATACAAATTTTTGTCCTGTGACTTTCACAAAAATTTAGAGAGGAAGAAAATAGACTTGGCCTGTTAACTGTCTGTGCTGCGACATTAGCAACAGACCCGCACACCCTTCTCCTCCAACTCGAGCCCTTCCCCTCGAACTTGCGCTATATCAGGTGAAGAAAGAAAGGAAGAAATCAGAAAGAGGGGTTAGGGTTCTTTTAATTCGAAAAAGGATGTTTGGAAATGGGTGTAACCTGTTCCGGATGAGAACGGGTTTTTTCCAAAGGCATCCGGGTCTCATGGGTCGGGGTGTGGTATGTAGGACCTACCACCGGCACAAAAATCAATCCATCTTCGACACGTGTAAAGTCTGGCCCCGTGGCTCCGCCAACCAGAATCGTGCAAATTCAAATGGTATGATGACCAAAATCCAGCGAAATCGAGTAGAGTGACCAAAATCCAGCGCGCATATGTGGTACAATGACCAAACATGCATTTTACCCTAATTCTAGAGTTATGTTAAAAAGTGCCGGTGCTTTTCTTATATTTTCACTCTCATGTTTTTTCTACAGAAAATTGCTATCTTTTCATTGAACAACGTTTTAATTCTTCTCAAGAACTCAGGAAGTTTGGTTGGTTCTCTATAACATGAATAGGCTAGCAACAAAGCAGCTGATAGTTTAACAAGAACAGCTTTGGCTTTATGTCCTCGGAGTGTTGGTTTGGCAGAACCTCCTCAGTTTTTTTTGGGATGTAATCACGTTGGAAATGAGAAATGAATGAAAAAAAGTTCATGTTCAAGAAAAAAAAAAAAAGACCACATTACAAGATAAACAGTCAAATTGGCATTTTAGGATTTTTCATTAAATAAGTTAATAGAGTGATGTTGTTTAAAATTTTAGTTATTTCCAATATAAGAACCGGTAACAATATTTATAAGATTCTTACCACCCGAGCGGGATTACTATGTAAACATTTCTTTTTTTATCCTTGTTAATATAAAGAATATTGAAGAATCGCATTTGAACTCGAGAGAGTGCTTGATGTATAATAGATTCCTGATGTACTGTTATTTTCAAAGTTTAATTTATTAAAATTATGTTATCTCTTTTTTCATATATAAAAAAGGAGCACGGTCCTCTCCTTATATGAAAAACAAGCTCTAGCGTCAGTAGTTGGTTGTCCTAATTACATACTTCCTCATTATCAAAAAAAAAAAATTACATACTTCCTAACCAACCAAATTAAGGGGTTGCTTGTGCCCTAAAATATAAAGTTCGAATTTGGACACTAATAAATACTTGGATGGGATCCCCAGGTTTTAAAATAGATGGGTAATCAGAATTGTGGGACTTAGGTATGACAAAAATACAAGCACTAAAGAAGAATGGACAAATGGGCAAATGATTATTGTTTACAAAACCATGGATGCCAACATGTTGGTAGGGTAGTGATATTTTTCTTAATTTTGATTAAAAACATCATGAATTCGATTCCGATAAAAAAGAATTAATAAGGGTTGAAAGATTATAATAATTTGAAGCTATATATCATATTCCGATCCACACACACACACAAAAAAAAAAAGCCACAGATAGCTTAAAAAAGAAGGCAATGGAAAGTGATGGAAAATCGATGGCAAACGGGGGCAATCACGGCCCATTTAATTTCCCTTCTCTACTAGAGTCCAGGGGTGGGTCTAATTTCCCAAATTAAGAAAGGGAAAAAATATCCACCCCAGGGCCAGTAGTAAGTAAGTAGTAGTACCACTACTGTAGAGGTCATGACTTTGGTATTAAAAAGACGAGATGGGTACTACTGGGTGGGTGGGTGGGGGGACGGGCACAGGACATGGATCCATATGGCGTGCGTGGAGGTGAAGCGTGTGGGTCCCTCTGTCCAAATCGACGATTCAAATCTCCCCAGGTGCATGTGGAGCAATCGACGGTGGCTAATTTTCCGATCACGCTCATCGTTTTTGTGATAGTCTTTTTTATTTGTGACAGCTAGCTATTAAATGATGATGTGCCTTACCTTATATAGTGTTGAAGCTGTCGGTGATTTTATCTATATTTCTTTTTTTTTTTTTTTTGTGTGTGGTAGTACCGTACTACTACTGTTGATGCCATGCATAATGGATTAGGATTAGGAAATTCCCTTTCCCGTGTGCCAGCTTTGTTGGGTTCCATTTATTTCTTCCTTTAGTATCATGACTTTCATTAGTTAATGAAATTATCTCTTTCACGATCAAAACAAAAAAAAAATCTCCATTTGGTGGTTTCCTTGACCCCAATTGCTTGCATCCTTGTGGGTTATGTATGTCTTTTGGATTGATCACATTAACCATTATAGGACTTGATCGAAAATTTCCTAAGAATCGTAGGACTTAAAATGGCCTTTATCCGAAATATATTTTCTATATAATGTAGAAATAAAGCTAAGTTGAAATATTAGCAATCTTGGAATTGAATATATGTAACGACCCGGATAAAATTTTCGTGATTTTTACCAAGCTGTTTTGACTTTTACGGTAGTTAATAAAATTTATACCGCGGTCAATTAAGAATTTTACCAATCCGAGTCAATTTTCATTATTTTTATTATTACTGAAACACCCGTGTCCCAATTTATTAATATAAAATAGAATTTAAATATAAAATGACCAAATTGCCCTTATCATTCCCGGGACACGAAAAATTCATCAACTAAACACTCGTATCCCAAATAACCCATTAAATTAATTACAATATGAGAAGTGACCAAAATGCCCTTCTACCCGGGATACGGTATCAACAACAAGATCAACATTCAATCAAATAATAAATAATACAATAGAAACAAGTACGCAGCGGAAAACAAAAATACATAGCAACATGCATGCAATGAACCCTATGGATCCGACCCGAGGAGAGGATAACGCCGCCACCTGCTGATATGCTCTTCTGATCATCGATCAGCTAACCTGTGTAAAGACTGTGAGGGGGGTGAGACCAACCACTGTCTCACCGCAAACAAATAAACCAAAGTATACAAATACAAATCAACCACAAATACCGGCATCCGGCAGTAGCAATCATAGTGCACAAACAAGTCACAATGCATATCACAAGTCATCAACAGACTTCAAACCATCACTTGTTTTTTATCATCTTGTTATCGTTGTACTTTATCATTATTAGAGTTTGAATATTTTATTAGGGCCCTCTACTGTGTGCGTCGAGCTCGGTCCCGTCTGATCAGACAACCAGGGCATAAGCCCAAATACAATCAGGGCCCAAGCCCCAATACCATCGTAGAGAGAGAGAGACAGACAGAGAGAAAGAGGGAGGTAGAAAGGGGGAGGTAGAAAGAGGGAGGTAGAACCGGTCATTTCAGACCCATATGCTAAACCGCATATACCATGCAAAACCGCATGAAATCCCGAGGGGTATCACTTCCCGCTCGAACCAACCGGTCAACAGCCCCGCAGTAGAATTATTATAGTTCATTATTCTCAATTATGTTTTAAGAGTTTTGCCATACGTTGTTATCAAACAGGGTTGTGTGGATTTAATATCTTATTCTCAAATCCGGGCCTCCAACCCTCAAGTCACCACACGAACCATAAAGTCATATCACATGTTATATCTCATAACCAACAAACTCATGCTCAACTGGCATATCATATCAAACAGGCACGTAATACACGTAATCAGACATACTGCATCAAGGTATCATCATTAAGATACAAGTGCACACAGGAACACCAACACAGCAAGCATACATGCATATAGCATACAATACCAACCAAGTATTACCACTTCTTGTTCCAAGTTTATTAACCGAGCATTGTAGGCAGTAATGCATACAAAGGTTTATAAGTCCTCACCTTGGCCACAATAATTGCCTCGGATGCCGAAGCCTCAACCCGCCTCAACATTCCTATGTCCATAACGTCCTACGAATATACACTTCATATAAGATGCTTACTCATCACAAATAAATGCATGCCAATGTATGATCTTGAGTTTAACCCGTAGCCTAAGGCCCGTTACTAAACCATCAAGGTCTAAGCCCAAACAATCTTATAATCTTAGTCCAAGACTAAAGGTCCACTTAAATTTAATCATTAGGTCTTATCTTCCTTTGGGCCTAAGGTCCATATCCATAATAGTTGTTGGTTTTAATTATCCACTGGGCCTAGAGCCCATCTCAAATACAAGCCATTGAGCCTAAAGCCCACTTCAATAGTCATTGGGCCTAAAAGCCCATACACACTGTACTTAACATTTATTGGGCCTAGACCCGGCCCGTTAACATAATCGTGACAAATTGAACTCCCGAGCCCAACCTTTTCCGCCTAACGGTTCTAAATGCGTCGGATATATATTCCGGCCACGCACTCTCAACTCGCAACTCCCGAATTCCACTAAAGTTCATTTATTACATAATGCACATATTAAATGCATTTACACTACAAGATAGTACAAGAACCGAAATTCGCATCAAAGCCCGAGAATTACCACGTAATGCCGAAAAGACACTGCCTTGCCGGAATAGTGACCGTGCTTGCCGAATTCCATTCAAACCTCGCCGGAAAATTCCCGAGCTTGCCGGATTCCGGTCGACTCGCCGAAAAACTCCACAACTGCCCGAAAATCAACCCACAACAAACTGCCAATCCGAGCATCCACAAAACGACATTCAAACAAAACAATTAAGTCGCAGAAACATCAATTGAACGAACAGGTAAAGAATTAAGGAATCAAATCCTTACCCGAAAATCCCAAACCAACACTATCCAGATCCTTCTCGGATCTGTCAAGCCAAACCCGGGCTTGCCACCATGCTGCCCAGAACAACACACGCAAAACGTTCAGAGTACAGAAACAAAAAGAGAAGAAAGAGGGTGGAGGGTCTCAGATCCTTACCGGAAAACTAAGCCCAGATCCGTTGAACTGCACAAGCCCGAGCCTTACAAGAACACTGCCAAACAATCCCCACAACAGCACCCGCATTCATCCAACACCGCCATCGTCACAGCCGAACCAGCAAGCACAACACACCCAACTCGCAGCCGACCCCCATAAAAAAAAAACAACACAAGACCCGCCTCTACAAGACAACAACCGCACACACCCACACACCCAACACGGGTTAGAACAACAACCCTCAAAACGAAAAGAAGACAGAGGAACCGAGGGAGATGATGAGGCTTACCAGCACGGCAACGAAACAGAGGCGGCCTCCTCATCACAGCCCCGACTCAGTCCCGCGTCCTTGTTATGTAGGCTGCAACAAAGGTTCAAAGAGAGAGAAGTCACAGTGGCGGCGGCACAAGAAGAAGAAGGTGGTGTTGATGGGAAAACGAGGTGAAACCAGAGAAAGAAGTGACGAGGGTGATTATGCCGACGGTTATCCAGAAGGGGGAAGAGAAATTGAGAAAGAAAAGTAAACAAGAGGGAGCGTGGGTGAGCCGTCGGGAGAGAAAGAGAAGTGAGGAGGAGAGAGAGTGAAAAGAAAGATTATATATATGCGCACTCTAGGGCTAGGGCTTTCGTCAAAAGCGAAACGACGTCGTTTTGCTTCCAAACGACGAAGCCCCTCCCCTGGTCAACCTCAAAGTCAAAACGCATCCCTTTGTGTGTTCTAGGTTTTGGTTATACCAAAACTACGTAGTTTTAGTAAAAACTACACCCCATCTTGTGTTTTAATCCAAAACACTATTAAATGCTAAACAAAGTTAATACTTGGGAATAAATGATTGAACCATACTAGAAATAAATTTATTAAGAACAAGAGAATAGTTCCTGTGAATTCCGTGAGGGCATAATTGGAAATTAGATCCCAAAATTTTCGAAAATTTCACAGAATTAAATACCAAAAATCCGGGGCGTTACAATTTTCACTACTCCCAAAGCTATTACTGTTGTTATTATTATTATCGCTATTATTATTTTTATTATTTTTCTAACAAACATTAATAGTGATATTATTATTATTCTGATATGGTATTTTTGTTGCATAATTTACTAATTATAATTTAAAAAGAAATTTAAACGTCGTAATTCGAGGATTCTATCGGACCGAGCCTTTCCGAGAGTTTTTCTGGGAATAACCGAGCTTTGTTTCGATCACTGAGGATATGCGACATTCTGGAGTTTCATTCGATAACCGAGCCTCGGAACTATTTTCCGAGGGTTACTCGGGACTTCTGAGCCTCCCCCAAGGCTTACCGAGCTTCGGTTTTCAAAATCGGGACTTGAACAACGCTCAGGAGAATTAATCGGATTTTCCGAGCCCAAGTTGTATTTTCGGACTCGGGACGGAAATCCGGACCGGCCAATTGTGACTTGCCACGTGGCCGCTCTTATCTTTTCTTTCTTTTCTTTTCCCTTTTCCCTCTTCCTTTCTTTTCTTTCTTTTCTTTTTTTGGTCTAAAACCGGGATGTATATTGAAAAATATACTTGAGCTGATGACATGTTTAGGAGTCGGTAGCTCAAATCGACTCCTAATTAGTACAAGCATTAGACTAATACAAGGGCATGGAAAACATGGTAACTGATAAGAACTCGAAAAAACGAGGAACTAGGGAGACAATAAAACAACAATATAATTACTAAACAGAAGCGATATGAGACTCTCGGCTTATGGAGGGATGTCCACAAGTCGCTCCCTTCCCGAAATTAAAAATAAAACTCAACAATAAGGTTATAAAATCAAACATAAAGAAATTAAAAATAAAACTCGTTTAACAAAATCAAAACAAAAAGAAATTAAAACAAAACACGTTGTCATGATCAGTGCTCGTATCGGACGTAATCATCCTCGAACCCAAGAAACGTGACATACAGAGCTAACGGTGACGTCTGTTTCCCTCGTGAAAAAGACGTCCGTTAACTCGCAAGGCGATGATCACGAGAGCGTCCTGTGTCCCTCGAAAGAAACGATACCCACTTGTTCACAATTTCCGCATGAGCCAAAAACGTCTGTCAGGTCTCGTATCTCTCCACGATGTCCGAACAAGTGTAACCTTGTCGCACATGCGCTCGACTCGAGGTATGGTCCCATCAGTCCAGCCTCAACAGTCACGGATGCATGTGATAAAAGATGCAGAAAATATAGAAAAGCCATAAAAAGAAAGGACAAGGTAGCCAGAGCGAAAGAAAATCATGAGATGGAAAAAGGCTGAAAAACTCTGGCATTGGTAGCCCAAAAAACGTATAAAGTAACAAAGCAATAAATGAAGCAACGACAAAATTTTCAAAAAGCAAAATCTTGAAAATCGAAAACAGTAATCACGCTCCCCATAAGAGTATAAAAGACAGAGTGGTGAGGTGTAAATTATCAAAAGCATTTTAAAGCAAACATTCGCTCAGAAAAAACAAAACCACAACACTCAGAAAAACAAAATACCCACGCGTCCAAAACACGATGCCTGCTCCATCATCCGTTTTCTTCGTCGAGGGTGCCAATCTCGGCAGAAGAAACCGACTTGCCTACAGCATGGTCAACGAGCGCCCAGAAGAACTACCGAACGAGCTCGGTAGGATGCCGCGTCTGGTCTTCGTCGACGAACTCTACTCGTCCAGATTCTTCATCACTCCCATGGAAGAGACATTCTTCCTAGAGGACCATGGCACTCTGAGGACCTCCTATTACGGCTCGGCAAACTCCATCATGTTCTTCATCTCGGAAAGACTTCAGGAATTCAACCTAGAGTCCACTTGCCATTTCCTGGAGCAAGGTACCTACTACCAGCTCTCGATGACGGCCCAGAGCATGCCCAGAGTAACTCGGTTACCCGTAACTTGGCCAAAGGCCCGACTACTAGTGTGGAACTGCAGAGGAGTCGCTAGGCATTCCCAGGAGTTCTCGCGTACTCTGAGGGACCTGAAGAACCAGTACAAACCAAACATGGTTCTTCTCACGGAGACCCAGTGGCAGCCTCAAGACGATCACGGTCTCATCCCACTCCGGTTCCCTCAAGCAAACCGGTTTGAGCTTCCAGGCCAGGACAACAGGGGCGGCATGTGGTTCTCGTGGAGCGACAGCATCCAAGTCAACATCAACAACGAACCCAATAGCTTCAGGGTTAACGTCGTTCCGAGAAGATAAATGTATTTTCCCCTTTTTTATAAAATATCAATGTAATATTTCTGTCTGTAATCAAAATATTAGTATTATTAATAATATTTATATTTCCGCTTATTTATGGCATCATTACCTCTTATGTGTATGTTCTGCGACAGCTGGCGTCCCTTGACTGGATCCATAATGCACTAACTAAAATGATATAAAATAATAAACAATTGGAGCGAACTATGCAAACAAGAAAAACAACATATAAGGACTACCCAACAAGACCTAACGCCCGCTCCGCTACCAAAATGAAACGCCCCGACCCGTATTTACCGTACACAGTAAACACGTGCCGGAACTGTAACAACCTGACCAAATAAAGCCCAGCATACAGTGTATACAACAGTAACTCGGGCTCAACAGCCCAAAAATAATAACGACAATAACAACATAATCGGCCCAATGGCCCAACAATAACAAAGTAATGCACAGCGGAAGACTTTAATAACTCACAAAACACTGTATGCGACACTGATGCAAACTATGGATCCGAGCCCTGTCCAAGGGATAACGCCGTAGCCTGTCTGGAATGCACCAAACCTGTACCAAAAATAACTCATCCTACGGGATGAAAGCCCGCAGGTGAGGGGTGAGTCCGAAGTGCTCACCGACGAAGGATAGACAATCAATATGCACACTATAAGTACTCGAGGTCACACACAGGCTAAACAGCCAAACACACCAAAACCAAGACTCAACCCAAAACCGGTCCAAGACCAAAAGACTCAAATAAAACCAATTTCCAATTTTATCTTTCCGGGCCCCGTCACGGATAAGCTAGGGTCAGACCTGGTTATCAACATATTCCGGGTGCCAGACCAAATCCAGAGAACCCAGGGATCGACATCCCAAAAATACGAACCCAGGGATAGACATCCCAAAAATAATCACGGGATAGACATCCCAAGCATAGACATGCTTATCACAAGTAACCCAGGTCAAGGCCACCACAAAACAGTCTTAAACCATCGAGTCGTGCCACTACTTACCACGTGACAATTATATTATCGTCATCAAAATCAAATCGCAGGGATCAACATCCCTAACCAAAATACCGGGATAGACATCCCATCCAAAATCGAGGATCGACATCCTTATCACATTTTATTATTTAATCCCTTATTCTTATACCAAAAGACACAAGATAAACATCCAAAAACTCAACGTACGAGAATAAACATCCCAAAACCAAATCGTGGGGATAAACATCCCAAAATCAACCAAGATACTAGGATAAACTTCCCGAATCAAATCACAGCATATGCAACACTCAACAGTGCAACAAACATCAAACACAATAACCGAGTAATACAGGCACATATTGAAGGAAATCCATCCTCACCTTGGCCGATTACTCAACTCCGGAAACGATGACCGGTCCGACGCCGGCTCCTCGGGAAACTGCCCGATATCCGAACCTATACAACAAATCAATATATACACATAAATGCACATAATCGGTATTCTATGATGCCAATACTGCGAAATAATCCCATCCCGGTTCATATCTTTTATTATTATCTTTTACCGAAAATATTATACCGTACGTATATCCGAATATAATTTCGGTACCATACTTTAATTAAAACTCTTTTCAAAATATTTTCATAAATTAATTATAATTTTCCAAAATTATAATCTCCATAATTTTTCCAGAAAAATAATAACCTATTTATAATTTCCCAGAAATTATATATAGTATTTATCTTTTTCTATATATATATAATAGTACTTTCCAACACAAAATATAATTATCTTTAATTCTCAAAGTACATATACATATATAATTTCCATTACCATAATTTTCTAGAGAAAATAATACATATATTAAATTTCCAGAATTCATTTTCATGTTATTTATATATTTTTCCAAATAATATTAGTTTTTCTCCAAAACATAACTTAATTATTTATCAAAGTATATATATTTATATTTTCCTCAAAATACCAAAATTAAATTGGCCATAATTTTCTCAAAATAAATATATTTTTTTTTCTCAAAATTAAATACCAGAATATAAATAAATACATATATGTATATATTTTGTTTTTATTTAAATTAAACGGACTGAGCCATGAATAGTGCTGGCCCAGACCAAGGCAGCAGGCCCGAACACAGGCCCACGCCCAGCCTGGCCCAACATCCATTCGGCCCAACCCACACGCAAGCCCACAACTAAAAACCCAAGTTCGCGGCCCGGACAAGCACGCGGGTCAACGAATCCGGATCTGCTCACCTTGGCGGGTTGCAGCGGCGCGACGGCGACGACAGGCTCGAGGAAGGGAAGCGAGCACACCCACAGCAGCGGCAGACGAGGGCGACTCCAAGGGCGGTGGAACGGCGGCGCTGCGTCGTCGGCGTGAGGCGGCAGGCGCGGAGAAGAAGCGGATCCGCGGGTCTGCTCCTCGGGTTGACGGCGCGTTGCGGCTTTGCCGGCGGCGGAAGACGACGGGGAGGGCAGGGTTGAGGTCGCGCCGGCTCGGCGAGCGTGCTGGTGGCGGCGGTGAAGCTCGGGTCGGCGCCGGTCGCTAACACGTGAACAGTGGCAGGGAGCTCCGGGTGGCGGCACTGTTCACTCTATATATTTTTTTTTCTTTTTTTCCTTTTTACTATTTTCTTCTTTTTCTTTCTATTTTCTTCTTTCTCTTTTTTTTTCCTCTCTCTGTATTTTTCTGTTTTTCAGTTTTTTTCTATTTTTCTGTTTTTCTTTTTTTTATTTCTTTTCTTTTTTTCCTTTTTCCTTTCTTTTTTTTTTTTCTCTTTTCCTCTCTTTTCCTTTTTCTCTCTTTTTCTTTTCTCTTCTTCCCCTCCCCTGCTTTCTTCTTTTTATAGAACGTAAACCACTATTAAACCTGTGATTCATCAATAATGCAGCCTGTCTGCATTATAGAGCGAGTCCAGTCCGGACCAGAAAATAACTGATACCCCCTTAGTTATTTTCCGGTGTGATTTTTCCGAAAATCCCGAGACCCGAAAAATACCAACTTAGGCCAAAAAAATCCACGGAAAAATCACGAGCGCGGGAAAACTCTCGGTTTCGAAAAACGACGCCCGATTTACCTTGAATTAATTACCCAAGATTAATTCAACAGTAAATCACGGTAAAAAGACTTTTACAGTCCCGGTAAAAATCAAAAATTTTACCCGTGCTGTTACACCCCAACCAGATCCCACCTGAGTACGGTGGATAAGTCTCCCAATAAAATTTTTTTTGCATACACATAGAATCGAATTGTAAACCTCGCTTAAGTGGAACCGAATTACTTACCACTTGGATCAACCCATGATTCTTTGATGGTTTTCTTTGAATGCTACAAAAATAAAAAGAGCATTGTGATGGGACATAAAAGCAACATAAGCACATTGATTTAAGGTTTGATACTACAAATTCAGATTTAGAACTATTTGTTCCATGATGAGGTTACTATTCTGTGTATATAAGTTGGTATTCTAGATAACTTATTTGTTGTTTACAGTAATTGTTTTTCCCCACCAATTCATTTCGCATCTTTGTGGCAATTACTGATTTTGTTTGTCGAATTTTCCATCGCATTTTGTATGTTTTAAGATTTTTAGGGTGTATTTATGTCAATAAAGCATTACCTACCAACTTCTTCCGTGCCCTTTTTGTATGTATCACCAAGTCGTCAAGTCACCGTTAAGGATGCAATTGAACCAAGGACCACAACGACAAAAGGGCAAGACAAGATCATGGGGGTGGCATTGGCAATGAGAATATGTCAATACTTGTTTTAACATTAATAATTAAAACTTGAATTCAAAAAGTTTGGCTTTTCAGATGATGGAGATTGGTAATTAATGCTGACCTTAGCTGTCCTATACAAGATTCAACTTCTCCTTCTTCTTCTTCTTCTTTCCTTTATTTTTTTTTTTTTATAACAAGCAGATTCAACTATTCATCAAGTCCCTGTGGAAATGGAGGCCCCAAGTATTATTGTACCAGTAGTAATTTATTTTGGTCTTTACAGTCGAAGAGATATTCATACATATATATAAAGTTGAATAAGTAGGTATTTTGACATTTGTCAAAATCCTACCTAAGTAGCACACCCAATTATACACTAAAGGTAACTCTAACATAAATGGCCCCTAAAATTTTAATGTCAATTTTGGTCTTTTTTTTATAAGATTATCATATTTAGTCCTAATAATTTTAAAGTATTTTTAAATATATCCTTTTTACTTAGTACTGTAATTAAAGTTGGTGCAATAGAGTTTTGGGAATTAAATTTGGTGCAAGAGAGTTTCCGGACGTGACTTCCCGATAACCTTGCACCAACTTTAGTGTGTGATATCCACTAAAATTGATATAATGAAGTTTTGGAGATGGTTTTGCAAAAATCCATGGCAACTCTCCGTATTTTTTTAAAAAAATTAATAGCAAGTAAATTAAGTCTTTGTAAAATGGTGCCACTTCTCTATCTATAGATTTTTTCCAGTCAAAATCTTTTCCTATTTATATTGAACAATATTTTCCAACTGCATCCTTTAAGGTAATCTTTTTCCAACATATTATTTATATTTTTAGACATAATTAATATTTTTTTAAATCATAATAAACATACTTATAATGTCAAATTAAGTCATTCTAGAGAAAGATATGACATGAAACTGGTAGTAAATTAATTAGTGGGGTGAAAGAAATGGTTTCTCGTGATTTATAGAGTTTTTATAATATAAAAGGTTTGATCCTTTTCTCAATAATATTGGATTTCGTATTCAAATTAATCATTATGCCATGTTTTTAATATTTTTTCTTGGAATTTACGAGAATTAATTATGATAATTTTTTCAATAATTATATACACTGTAGTTCAAACTTTTAGCCACAGAAGTATATATGCCATTATTGGATATTTTAAAAAATTTTAAAAATATTTACGATCCGAAGCAATGCGAGGGTTTAATGCTAGTTTTTGTATATTTTTCGTGGATCATAAAATTATGAAAGTGGAGCGGCAGTAGCAATGTAAAGGCTTGTTCTCTTATATTCTTTGGAACCACGTTGCTTTGGATGTTGGATTGATTATTATATCTTACTTATTCGCTATATAATTTGGTGGAAGTTTGGTAGATTTAGATCTGAACATGATGGCCCACACGAAGTGACCTTAGAATAACATTAAAAACAATTGGCCGGCCTACAAGATGCAAGATTGCCTCTTTTTCCAATCAAATTGCCAAATTTTTGTTTAGCACTTTTTCTTAACAAAAGTTAATAGTATTTTTCAAGAAATAAATTACGTTCACACTTTATAATCTATTACATAACATCATTAAAGTTGGAGAGTGAGATTTTTTTCCAGCATTATACGTGCCTGATCTTTCCAATAATCTTAATGTTGCTAGGTGCATGTTGGTAAATATTAATTATAAGAATAAATTTGGCATTCAATGCAGCTAATTAGATGTTCACGAGCCTCTTTCATTCTCAAATAAAAGAAAAAAAAAAGTTCACGACAAATTTCGAGAATGACAAATCTCTTTATAATTAAACAAAAAAAAAAAATCATGAACAGTAGTCTAATGAGGACAAAATCAGCTCAAAAACGAAAAGAAATGAAGACATAATGAATTAGATATCGAATGCTAAAGCCCAAGTTCTCGTTCCATTATTGGGGCCTGTTAGTCTATTACTTGTGCGAAATTCAATTGGTCGGGTTGTAACTCGGCCAACCTAAGTATTTTATTTATTTTTTTTGAGGAAAAAGTATTTTATTTAATTGAATCCATTGGTTTTTCGTCGATGCAATTGAACCAACCAGTAAAATTATAATTCAAGTGGGCCGCATTTACATCATAAAATATTAAATATCATATCTTTTCTCATTTTTACCCCTCAAAAGTTATTAGCATAGAAGATTAAAAATGGTGAAATTTTTCCCTCATCATCCTTACCTTCATAATCTTCTTCCCAAACTAAGCCTAAATGAACTTTTTTTAAAAAATATTTTCCTGGCTAGTATAATTAAGGATAATATGCAAGCGCAAATTTTTATTTAAATCCAAAATAAATTCGGAAATATTTAACTGGATTAATAGAGGCAAAAGGTGAACGCTTGGGAGGAAAATTAAAAACATTGGCACAAGATTTAGAGAAAATTCGACTGTTTTTTGGGATTTAGCAAGTATAATTGAGCTATAATGAAAACTTAATCTTGTCCTACAAAAGTTTAATTATTATTAAAGAAAATATATATCAAGTTTACAGAGAAGAAACAATCATGCTTGCTCCCAAACTAACTCACTTGTTCCAATAGGGAGCAAGTGGATTTTTGATTCCTATACTGTTTTCGGTTTTAAAATGGCAGTCCTGTATCAAAATTTTATGGATTTTGGTCCTCGTACTATCTCAAATATATGATTTTTGTATTTCCGGCCACCGGCGACCGTCGGAGACACGTTATTCGCCCACATCTTCATGTGGGCCCCATCGACCCGAATCAACTAGAAAGACAACATGTTCGCAATGCACTGATTGACCCAGGTTGATGGGACCCACACAAAGACGTGGGCTAATAATATGGTGACACGTGTCTCCGACGGTCGTCCGGTGACCGAAAGTACAAAAAAACCATATATTTGAGGTAATACAAGGAGGGCTGACATTTCAAAATCGACGGCAGTACAAGGACAAAAAAATCCACTAGTTCCAATAGCGGAGCGAGGAGTCACTGTGTGGCTTGGCTCGCCCCTCCGCTCTCCCTTAATAATATAACACCATAACAGACAACCTCAAACTTCAGGCCAAACAATGGTCTTCATCACTTGTATTTGTATGCCTCATCCTTCACTTCACTGTCTCTTCTTAGCTTCTCCAAAACCAAAACCTTTTTCTTCACTTGCTGTAAATTCAGCAAAGCAAGAAGAACATCCCTTCCTTCTCAACGCTAAATTTGGGTTTTCAAGGCCACTCCCACTTCCTCCTAATAGAAGAAGATTGCGTTCAGTTTGCTTCTTCAATTCTGGGAAGGAATCAAACAACAATGCCAAGCTGCAGGTTTTGTTTCTTCAGCTTTTTTTTTTATTACTTTTCAAATCTTTCTCAAACATAAACTTTCATATGTCATGCACCGAAAAGAATCTTAATTTACGCCATGAATGTGAATTTTTTGGAATAACATTTGTGTTTGCGTTTTTGTAGGATGATGGGTTAGAGTTGGCGATATTCAAGAGATGGGATGTGCCTTGGCAGTGGGATGATGTTTCCTTGACCTCTCTTGCTTGTGTAGTAAGGTTTTCTTTTGTAATGATTGCATTTCTCTACGCTTATCCTTTGAATTTTTTTTGAAAGGTTAAAATTTGAAGTGTGATCTTTGAGCGGTTCAATGCTTTTGTTTGTCTATTTGAATAATTTTGTATTTAGTTGATAATCTGTTTGAATAGGTTAGTATTTAGACATTAGAATACATTTCCTTGTATCTAAAACACTCGCAGATCATTGAATGACATTGTCTTAGCTTCTCATACTTCCTAAAGTCTCCCTATTGATTTTAGAAAGGATCTAACTTTGTAGCCAGGCAGCTTTCTTTTGACAGGTGTTGCAGAGAGAGCAGCTATACCATTTCTAGGACTAAAGATTGAGGAGCTAAGTTTAGATGAGAAAGCAGAGATATTGTTTTTGGACCAAAGGTAATTAGAGTTTCTTATTTGGTGCTGTTCTCTTAAGCAGTATAATTTATGCTTTTGAAGTTTGTGTCTTGTATTACTAAGAGAAAATATGAACAGCACGTGTTAAGAGGAGATAGTGTATGTTACAAACTAGCGAGTAAAGCATACTTTTTGTTCAATCAGTTGCTATCGTCACACATGTAAATCATGTATGCTAAGGAAGTATAGAACCACTTACCATTTAATACAGTGCGACTGTGCGAGAAATCTTGTGTTGTTAAGGTGACCTATTCTCGCATTTGATTATGAGTAGCTGAACTTTCTTTATTTTAGGCTCAGTTAGTAATACATGTATTTGGGAGCTCTCTGAAGGGCCTAACTTGGTTGTGGCAGTATTACAACCGCAGTGGTACTGGGTGTTCTCTATCGAATCATCAACACTTTGCAACCGCACCCCGAAGATGTCTTCTGCTATAGTAATAAATCTTCTATTAACTTTTAATCTCTTCAGCAGAGCCTTATTTTTCTTGTAAATAGATTTGAGCTTAGTTAACTTGTGGCCTTTTGTTTGTGTGTGCGAAATCCGTAAATATCATTGCTGTTGCATCAGATTTGAGGGAACCTCTCAATCTACAGAAAGGGTGGCTGCTATGGGCAGGGATTGGTTTTGCTTGTACGGTGCTTGCTAGTGCATTGACAGGAATTGCGATGTCTATATTTAATAGTGAGGCCCAGCAACAAGAGGTTAGGAATCAGTTTCAGATACAATTGTTCTCTTTTTTTTTCCAACATTCATGACAATGTAGTGAACTTTTATCTAACAATGTCAATCTGTAAGTTGTGTTGAACTTTTAGCCAGTAGTAACAAGCTGCATGTTTACTCTGTTCTGTGCCATGAGCATTTAAAATAGATATACTTTTACTGTTTTAGATGGGTGATGCCTGTTGTATTGGGCCCTGACATGTATGTTTGATTGACTGAATGTTGTGGATTGTAGAGGGCACTTTGATCATTGCATTAAAGGAATTGCTATCATGCTATCTCTACTTGGAGAAGTGTCTTGGTTGCAGTTGTATTAGGAATATACTTACAGATATCTGGGTTTAGGCTTTTTTCATTTTATGCAGTTTCCATTGTACAAGGTTCATAAACTTTTTTTTTCTTTTTCTTTTTGTTTTTCAGACGGATACTCTTGTTCGGCTTCTTCCGTTGATTGGTTCTTCAACTATCAGGTATTTGATAACAGGTCATGATGAATTTGTTGGTATCCCACTCAAGTTATTAGGGGATGCTTGTCTCACAAAGTTTAGCCTTTCCATATTCCAATCTGTGGAATGAACTACTGAATTAGCCATATGCTCTGCTGCTGCAGAACTGCTTGCTTGGTAGGCGTCACTGGTGTCCTTGCTCCAATTCTGGAAGAGACAGTGTTCCGAGGGTTTTTCATGGTGTCTCTGACAAAGTGGTGTGGTTTCCCCTCTGTGTTTTAGATTTAAGCATATCCCCTTTGTGGGGTTGATAAAGAACTTTTCCTCTCAGCAGCATGCCTTATGTGGATTAATATGCATGTGATCTCTGCAGTTTTCTGCTTCCACTACTAACCCCTTTGACCAACAAAGTTCTACAAATTCGTTTATCTATCTAGTAATGTGCGAGGCTTTTATAACTAGAAACTTTAAAGTCAGGATGGTGGATTTGGGTCTAAACTTTGATTAAGCATGATCAATACACCTAGCAATTAGAGAATGATCGTTTCACTCCATACTAGGTTCTAGAGGCCTTCTTGACTGATGTTTTAGTAGCTTTTATTCTAGTTGTACAAAGTACTATGTCCTGGACTGTGAAATGAGAAAAAGTTTAGAACATAGAGTTAGTTAGGAGCAGAAAGAAGATAGATGAGAGGATATTTGACTACAATTGTAGAATTTGATGACTATTAACTTGTAGTTGAAGGTGCTTACAGTTCAAAGAAGAAGAAAAAAATAAATGGAGATGCTATAGGTTAGATGAGAGGGAAATTCGGTCTGCACATGGGAGAGTGCATGTGTATAGTACACTGAAATTGGTAGAAGAGAAATGTCATTTGGCATTACCCAGTTATGGTCTCATTGGTCTGGGATCTTAGCTGGAGGAGTTCTGAGATTGGCTTGGCCTTGAGTTTGTTTGTGCAATGCAACTTTTTCAAATATTTGAATTTGCTCTTCTTAATGAATGTCTTTTACAGCTGCATTGAACAGTCGCCAAGTGAATGGTCTAAGTTTTGATTGATATATGGAAACTGACTTGCCTATGGGGTTATATGACAGATAACACAGGAATGGCTTACCTTTTATTAATGCTGCACTTCCATAATTCTTCTTGCCCATTTTATCTGCAGACAGTGTCTTCACATTGCTCTCTTATCATGCTTTTGCTTTGAGATGAGCCATTTTGATTCTTTTGGGGTTTTTTCATCATAGTCATTTTTATCTATATTGTATCTGCTCTTCTTAAAATCAGTTCTTCACATCCCTTTTGTAGGGTGCCGACACCTGTGGCTGTCCTAATTAGTTCTGCAGCATTTGCACTAGCACATCAAAGTCCGGGAGAGTTTCCTCAACTGTTTGTTTTAGGTAACATTTGACTAGAAAAGAGGTCCTGCGCCCCCCTAGAGAGATAGAGATAGTAATCTCTTCCTTTCAAGTCTTACAATGGTTGAATTCAGTGTCATTAAAACTCAGATTTTAGGTTTTAGATTTTAAATATCAAACAGAGGTTTCCAACATACATTATTGCAAAAGTATCTTCCATTTCCAGGAGGAACTTAAGAATTTGATGCTCTGTCTAGGTACTTCTCTGGGATTATCATATGCTCACACTCGCAACCTTCTAACCCCTATCACAATCCATGCTTTCTGGAACTCAGGAATAATCTTAATTCTTACCTTTCTTCAGGTATAAGAATGCTCACATCCCTTTGTTACTTTCTAAGCTTGATAGACTTTATTGTGGTTTAATACCGTTTGAAATCTATTTTTGTGGGGCATCAAATGTAGAATTTACTGGCTAGCAATAGATTATGCCTTTTTAAGTCATTGGATGAGTTGAAAGAAATGCCGGCTTTTCTGGTTTTGTGTACAGCTCCAAGGATATGACACCAAGGAATTATAGCAGATAACCTGATATGGATCTGGGCTTTTAACCTGTCAACTGGATGCAGCTTGTGTGAGCCATTTGGTTGCACTTGCTATGGATCTTAGTGTGCCATTTGAAATTTTTAGCCGTCTCTTTTACAAGGTGGAAGGATTACATCTTGATAAATGTGTAAAGTTGGTAGTTTCTAACTCTAGAATTATGAAGTATTATGATTTTAGAGTGTATTTGATGATTTTGGAGTGTAGTTGTCATCCTCTGTCGGAGCATTTGATGTGCACACGACCTACAGCTATTTGAAGTTGAAGGGGTAGGTTGCCTCCCCAAATTCCTGTTTCCCAAGCTAGCTATTTGAGTGCAAGGGGCTTTTTTACTGACAGGTCGTGGTCAGTCTTGTCATTAAGTGTTGTTGGATTTCTTGTTCTAGTCCTAGCTCGCGGTGGGTTAAAGTAAATGTTGATGGCAGTGTTATAGGCAGCTTTGGTTGTGCTGGTTGTGCTCTGGTTGTGATGTAGGTTTAGTTTGGAATCATCTTGGTGGTTGGATTGGGACTTTATCAGCAGATGTTGGTCATGCCTCAAATCACAAATGCAGGACTGTTTGCAATCCGTCAAGGCCTTTTACTTGCCTAGGATCTTGGCTTTAGAAAGGTAGCCTGAGGGTGACGTGACACTAAGTGGCACTTCAGTTGATCACTGCAGTAACTTCACCTACTCATCCTTATGCTGCGTTGGTTATGGACATATATGAACTTGTGGGGCTTGCTTGGCAGTGCAGATTTCTTCATGTAAGTTGGCTATAAACAGGTGGATCGGCTGTGCCTTTCCACTTCTAGTGGCGTTTGTGATATCTTTGGTGCTGACTGATGCATCAGCAGTTGCTTCACTTGCTTGTATAAAACCTTAGTTACATATTTTATTTGATGTATCAAAGAAAATTATTTTGCACACAATTCTTTATTACTCCATCATATTCTCGTCACGACTTCAAATTTATGTTGGCACCAATTCACACAAGTATTGGGCGTGATTATTAGTCTGAGTAGTAAGGAAAATTTCCTTAACAAGAGCTCGAGCTCAAAATCTATTCTGTATATGAAAAATAGAATGTTTGGGACTTTGGAGGGCCATTTTATAATAAATCTGGAAATATTTAAGAAAAGTGGGCTCCAATAAAAAAGGTGTTGGCACCGGATCTTTTGATTTGCCAATGAAACAAACAATTTATGAACCTAATAAAATTGTATGATAATATAGGTAGAGTCATCTATTTGGTACTACTAAAATATCTGAGGAATTAGCAAAAACATCAATATAACGGTATTGTTGGCACTTGGCGTTATTAATTATACTATTAGAAAAAAGAAAAGTGCTTATGGCGAGAAAATGACTTAAATCCAGTACCTTTGTGTTCAAAAAAAATATTTTTAATACAATACAGTTACTTACAAGAAAGTTTTTTTTTCTCCCTGTTAATATCTTTTTTTTTTTCCTGTTAGTTGAAGGTAAATGAAAAATTAAATCTTTGCTTTTGAGTTTTGGAAAAAAGGCCAAACTCAGCCTCAGAGTTCCACTACTTCCACTCCCTTATCCTTCACTTCACTTAGCGAGGAGTCACGCTGTGGTCTTTTGTGCTGTCCTAAAACACCACATCTATCTATTACAACTTCAAACTAAGATCAAAGACACGACAACAAACCAACCATGGTCTTCCCTTCTTTGGATTGCTGTCTATTATTTGCTTCTCCAAAACCTTTTTCTTCTTCTGTAAAGTCAGCAAAGCAAGAACATCCTTTCCTTCTCTGCAAACCAAATATATTGCCCAAGCTTGGGTCTTCAAGGGTGTTGCCAATTCCTAATAGAAGATTACGCTCAGTTTGCTTCTTTAATTCAGGGAAGGAATCAAACAACAATACTAAGAGTCAGGTTTGTTTCCTTATTTTTTAATACTTTCCATTAACATAAAGAACATACTTTATTGGTAAGGTCATGCTCCAAGAATGTTAATTTACCAGAATGAATGTGACTTTTTAAGGATGGCATTCGTGTCCCCGTTGTAGGATAATGGGTTAGACTTGGCGATATTGAAGAGATGGGATGTGCCTTGGCAGTGGCAGACTGTTTCCTTGACCTCTCTTGCTTGTGGATTAAGGTTTGCTTTTCAATTCCTGGCATTTAGATATGTATCCCTTTTGAAAATTTTTATGATGGGTTTTGTAGTTGGAGTGTGATCTTTGGACGGTTTAGTGCTTTTGTTGCTATTGGTTTTAGAGAGGATCTAATTTTTTAGCCAGGCAGTTTTGTTTTGACAGGTTTGGTTGAGGCAGCGGCAATACCCTATTTAGGACTGAAGATTGAGGAGCTTAGTTTAGATGAGAAGGCAGAGATATTGTTTCTGGACCAAAGGTATGCATCGTTTCTCATTGGTTATGCTCTCTTTTGCGCAGTCCAATTTATGCTTTGAATTTTGTATGTTGAATTAGTGAGAGAAAACATGGATATCATGCGTTAATAGAAGATGGTTTTGGCATAAACTAACGACTAAAAAAGCATAGTGTGATTACTGTAGGTTGTTACCGTCACAATGTAAATCATGAATGTTACCCAAGTACAGAATCTTAAGGCGAGGCAATATGAGAACTATTGTGTTATTAAGATGGCTGATTCCCGAAATAGTTGTGTCTCGCCCATGGCTTGCTAGCAAGATGGCCAAGTATTCCCATTCATTAATGACTAACTGATCCTGTCGCTGTGTTTTATGCTTAAATTAATAATACAAGAGTGTGGGATTTTTCTTTTGGCAGCATTACAACTGCAGTGGTACTTGGAGTTATCTATGGAATCCTCAACACTTTCCAACCGCTTCCTGATGATGTGTTCCGCTACAGTAATAAATCTTCTAATAACTTTAGATCTCATCTGCAAAACCTTTTTCCTTATAATTAGATCTGTGCTTTGTTAACTTGTGACCTGTCATGTCTGCAAAATTCATAAATATCATTGCTGTTGTATCAGATTTGAGGGAACCCTTCAATCTACAAAAAGGATGGCTACTATGGGCAGGGATCGGCCTTGCTGGTGCTGTACTTGGTATTTCATTGATAGGAGTTGCCATGTCTGCTTTTAGTGGTGAGGCCCCACAAAGAGAGGTTAGGAATTGGTTTCAGATACAATTGTTCTATTCTCTTTCTTATAGCTCATGGAAAGTGTGATATGTTTAATTCTCCAAAGATCATCACCATGCAGTGACCTTATAACTAACAGTGACAATCTACCTGTTGTGGGGAGCTTTTAGATAGTAGTGACAAAGTTGCAAGTTTCCTCTGTTACTGTGCCATGATAATTTGAAGTTGGTATATTGTCACAGTTTTATAAAGTTCATGGAGATTGTTTTAGGCCCTGCTGTTTGAGTGATTAAATATAGTGGAATTCTGGAGGAGGTGACTGTGATCATTACTTTAAAGGAATTGCTACCATGGTATCATTAACTAAAGACGTGCCTTGGTTGATGTTTTAAGGGATATGCTTTTGACCAGAAAAAAACTATTAGGGATATGCTAATATCTGATTTAGGCATTCATTTCGTGCAATGTCCAGTAACGAGGTCCAGTAACTTCTTTGTTTGCAGACTGATTCTCTCATTATGCTTCTTCCATTGCTTGGTTCTTCAACTATCAGGTATTTGAATGTCAAGTCATAGTTATGTTTATACTGCAAACACCACTCAAGTGATCATGGAATGCTCGTGTTACAAAATTTTACTCTTATCCATTATCTCCAATGTGGGGATTGAACAACTGAATTAGCCATATATCTGCTGCTGCAGCACTGCTTGCTTGTTGGGCATCACTGGTGTCCTTGCTCCAATTCTTGAAGAGACAGTGTTTCGAGGATTTTTCATGGTGTCTCTGACAAAATGGTGCAGTTTCGCTTCTATTCTTTTTATCTCAAACATATCCTTTTTGGGGTTTGATGAAAAATTTTGCCTCATGCTTTAGAAGGATCAATAAGTATGTGTTTCCTGCAGTTTCGCTTCTACAAACCCATCCCACCAACAAATTCCTAGAAATCCATTATCTATCTAGTGCTCAGATACAGGGAGCATGGGAGCCCTTTCTCCCTATAAAATTTTAATGTCAGGAGGTTGATTGTCATTAAAAAAAAAAAAAGAAAAAAGTCAAGCGGTTGAAGATTTAGGTCTCAACTTTGATTGAGAAGGTTTTCTGATGTTCATGTTCAATGCACCTTGCCATTAGAGGAACAATCATTTCACCATATATTAGGTTCTAGAAGCCATCTTGATTTATGCTATAATATCTCTCATCTTAGTTGTACAAGGTATTGCTGGATCCTGAAATGATAGAGTTATAAGGGGAGCAAGTTACCTGGGAGCAGTTGAAAGATAAATGATTGGATATGGCCACTGTTGTAAAATCTGATGGCTACTAAAGTTGTGTTCTAAGTAGCACCCAAACGGGTACGGGTACGGGTACGGAAAACGGCAATTTCCAAAAAACCCAAAAACGGGTACGGCAAAAAAACGGCGACGAAACACTAGCACCACTACTACTCCCTTCACCAGAAGCCATCGCTTTTTACAAATCTACCACAACAAAACCAACAAAACTTTCACATAACATATCCAAAAACCCAAAAATCAACAAAACAATCACATCTCAGAAATAAAAAAGAGGAAAAAAAACAAGGTAATTTCGAACTTACCTGAGAGAAGTCGCTGGCGCGGCGCGAGGAGGACGAAGGCGGCTGCAGGCAGAGCGAGGCGGCGGTGGGGACGTGGGGCGAGACCCGTGGCGGCCGCGGCTGTGGTGGCGGCTTGTCGGGTCCTCGCGCGAAGGAGAGGGGATGCAGGGGCTGGTCGCGACGTCGCGTCGCCGGTGAGAAGGTGAGGACTGAGGACTGTGAGAAAGATAGTCGCCGGTCACTGTGACTGTGAGAGAGGGAGAGCCGCGCCGATGAGAAGGAGAATAGGGGCTGGTCGCGTCGCCGGTGAGAAGTGAGAGAAGTGAGAGAGGAGAAGTGAGAGTAGTAGAAATAAGTTGTGAGTGAGGGTTTTTTTTTTTAAATAAGCTACTGGACAGTACCTCCCCGTACCTCGAGCGTACCTTCCCGTACCTCGAGCGTACCCCTCACGTACCCACCCGTACCCCTCACGTACCCACCCGTACCCCTCACGTACCTCCCCTGTTTTCGCGTTTCTGGGACTCCCAGAGACGTTTTTTTGCCGTTTTTCACGCGTACCAGTACTAGATACGTACCAGGTACGGGAAACGGCACCCAAACGAAGTACCCGTGCTTCCTAGGTTGTGTTGACCAATAGGCTATAGCTAAAGCGTTACTAAAGTCGTCTTTTTGGTTGAAGGTCCCAAGTTAAAGTCCAGTCACAGCCTTGGAACCAAATAAAAAAGTTGTTGAAGGTGCTATTAACTGTTCGAAGAAAAAGAAAAAAATTGAGATGCTATAGACTACATGAGAGATAATTTTAGTCAGGACACAGCGAGAACAGATATATACAGTGCTCTTGAAGTGAAATAGGTAGAAGGCAAATGTCATTACTAGTTTTGGTCTCACTGTTGCGGGAAGAGTCTGAGATCAGCTTGCCCTTGGCTACTTTTGCACAATTCACCTTTTCTGAAAATTTTAACCTGCTACTCTTAATGAATGCCTTTACTGCTGCATGGAACAATCTCCAAGTAAATGTTTTAAGATTTAATTGATATATGGAAGCTGTCTTGAGGGTTATAAGAGCTTTATTTGGAGAAGCGACATAGAAACGGCTTACTACTTATTGATGCTGCATTTCTATAATTCTTCTTGCCCTTATTTCTGCATATGCAGTGTCTTGATGTTTCTCTCTTATGATACTTTCGCTTTGAGCCATTTTGATTCTTTTCTGTTTTGCTCGTAATCATATCTTATCCATATATGTTCTGCTCTTATTACAATTAGTCATTCCAAATCCTTTTTGCAGGGTTCCTACACCTGTGGCTGTCCTAATTAGCGCGGCTGCATTTGCACTAGCACATCTAACTCCGGGACAGTTTCCGCAGCTGTTTGTGCTAGGTAACATTTGACTGGAAAAATAGGTTCTATTCTCCAGGCGTTGTCTTCCTATTAAGTCTTAAAATGATTGAATTCACTGTCATTAAAATCAGAATTTGGTTTGTAGATGTTAATTATCCAAGATAGATTTCCGACATACATTTTGCAAAACTATCTTCCAAATTTGGGAGGAATGAAGGATTACATGCTTTGTAGGTACTGTTATGGGATTATCATATGCCCACACTCGCAACCTTCTAACCCCGATCACAATCCATGCTTTCTGGAACTCGGGAGTAATCATAATTCTAACCTTTCTTCAGGTATAATACTTCTCACTTCCCATTAGTACCTTTTAAGCTTGATAGGCTTTCTTGCGGTTCTGTCCTGTTTGGAATCTTTGAGGGGCATCAAGTGTCGATACTAGGTTGCGATATATTCTACCTCTTTAAGTCATAGGACGAGTTAACAGAAATGCTGGCTTTTCTTGTTTTGTGTACAGCTCCAAGGATATGACATCAAGGAATTATTGCAGGCTACTTAGTATGGATCTGGGCTTTTAACCTATCAAGTGGATGCAGCTGGTGTTAGCAATCGGGTCTCAATCTTTGTCTTAGTGGGCCGTTTAAAATATTTAGGCCATATCCTTTAGAAGCTAGAAGGTTTACATTTTGATAAGTGTGTAAAGTTGATAGTATGCAGAGTCGGTGCTCGATTCAGCAAGACAGGGGCAATGCCCCTGCACAACTTCCTGAAGCTTCTAACTGTGTTACGAGGTTTCATGAAGTTATAGTGTATATCTGAAAGTTAGCTGCTATTTGTCAACAGTGTTTTTATGGCAAACATTGTCATCCACTATATTTAGAAGAACACAAGGTTTATTGACCATATTTGCTATTTTAACATTTAGACGATGATATCACCCAAAGGATGGATCAGGAGTTGGTTTTTGATAAAATTATAGTAATCTGTTTTTGTTGGGCATGGAAATGGTATTGGTAACATATTTGTAATCCTCCAAATTAAGATTAAGGAGGAAATTTTAACCAGTACTTAGATGTTGCAGTTTCCCCCAATTGTGGAACATTGTGCATTGACAATAGATGCAGTTGACGAAATTTTGGCTAACTCGTAAAGCAAGGTGGTATTCAACTCTTCTTGAAAATTAGTCACATTTTTAGCCGTCAAATGATTTTGCTTTCCATCTATTTTTGGATGAAATGACTGAAAACAGATATTTCGCGTAGCAATTTTTTTTTTTAAAAAAGAAGATAATTTGGGTAGTAACGTGTAAGAACTAAGAAGTAATTCCACAGTAATTGCAGAAAAAACGATATTGAGTCAGGACTCAGGAGCAGTGAGGCAAAAGTGACCAACGGCATTTTAAGTCCATTATATTTTTTTAATTGGATTCTTCTAGTACTACTCGGGTAACAAAGTCATAATTTACAATTTTCTTACAGTCAAAAGTCAAAATCTAGTTTGTGGATTGTTTAAGGAAGTTAATTAAAGAGGCCTGGTTTGGAGAGTTCCTCCAAGTCATTCAGCTAGTTGGCTCTTTAATGAAGAAAAGGGACAAAAAGTGAGTATTATAGAAAGTGAGTTCTCCGACGTGAAGCCATTGAAGTAAATGGAATTTAAGGAAATCAACCGATATAAGCTTGGTAGGCGCAAAGAAGCTTAGGCTAATGTACACATGGGAATCCGGAAAAATTCAATGATTTTTTTTTTTAAGAAAACAAATTGATTGCATTGATGAGCAGGGGTGGTGGTATAATTGAATTCGAATCCTTGTGGAGTGAATAAATTCGAATCATTATTCATCACTTCAACGGCTAAATGATGGTGTTAATGAGCCACGTCAGTGGCCTTGGATTGATGAAGAAGTTTGGCTCAGTTTTTTTTTTTTTTTTTTTGGTGAATGAAGGAAAAAAGAAGGGACATTACATCAAAAACTCACGAAGTACGCCTGCCCCCGATGCATCTAACATAAGCTGATGCATACAATAATGGGGGGAGCAGGGGAAGTCTCTAAGGTGAAATCGCGAGAGAGGCTCGCTTTGGCAAGAGTGTCGGCCACCAAATTGGCCTTCCCTAAAGCTATGTTGTATTGAAATAGACCAAGAGCGTGCTAACAGCGCTCGTATACATTCCATCAACGGGACTCAGTCAAGACGAGAGGGTGAGGTGGAAGTGAGTAAGGATGCAAGTTTGGCTCAGTTTGTGGGCTTGTAGTAATTAAACTTTCATGGTTTTCTGTTTTGTTAAATACTATGAAGTTGTAGTAGTAAGTTTTCATGATTAAGAGGTAAAAAGTTTCACGTAGAAAGAGGTATAGAAGGTTGGGTTAAAAGGGTTTGACTCAATTTTTTAGCTTTTGTTACACGCTTGGGTAGCAAGCCCTAGGTCAAGGAACAGACAAGAAGGGATCCAACCGAGGGCTAGATTTGGGGAGTTTCACTGAATTTGGAGTCCAAAGCGTGGCATTTGACTCAGTGAGCTTCACCATTAAATTCATGGTACTTTCACTAATTCTCCTGCTAACCCACCAGTAGACATATAGTTGGTAAGAATTAAGAATGAAAATATGGACTCCATTAGTGATATGAGCTGAGGGTTGATGAAAAAGAATTCAAAATCTCCTGTTTGGATCCCTTGTTGCTGCATTGCCAAAACTCTCAAAGCAAGAAAATTGAGGAATCCCATGCTTGGTTTTTCCAAAGTCCACAAAATTAGAGGAACTTGACTTTTGCCTACCAAAACACTCTTGTCTATGTTGAAAATCTATCTCTCCCTTATTTGGATTACGTGCAAATATGATAGTACTATATTACTAGTATATATGTATGATTCGAAATAGTAATTAAAACAGATCCTGGTCACAAGAAAACTGCTCAAAGCTGGGGCTCATCGGTTGTCAACAGGTTGTGAAGACTACCATATGCTGCATATGAGCAACAAATGAAAAGTGCCAGTGATTTCCAGTACACCACATCTAAAGTTAACATCCAATAATGTAATTCTCTAATTTAGTACGTAGAAGTGTCGTCAAAGACGACAGCATTACTGTGATTAAACTAGTTGGACCACAGTGAAAGATTTAGAGCTTTAATAACAAGCGTGCTTAATCTTTTGATTATCACCAAAAAGAAAATTGATAATGGTATGATTTGTAGTCGTACATTAGCATCTGGTTGAATTTGATATATAGGTATGGCATGATGAACAAAAAAAATTTATTTTTTTGGTAGAACCAAAAAAATGGAGCAACTACTCATGTTTTAAGAGCATTGGACTCGATCTCCCACATAATACCACTGGTTTCATGCATCTTAATAACCATATCATTAACGTTCCAATCTATTCTCTCTCTCTCTCAAAATAAGATTTTTTAGATTTTGTATTTTGTTTCAGAATATAAGAATATTTTACAATTTTGAGAAACACTAATTAATTTTTATCAAGTTTATCCTTATTTAATTAACCAAAACAAGTTGTATTTTGACCTTGGTATATGTAAAAGTTAGGATAAGTTAGTAATTGTAATACTAAAATTTAATAAAATTACACCTATTTAATGAGTTGTGCAAAAATCTTAAAGATCTTATATTGAAAAACAAGAGGGAGTATCTCATAGTCTACTGTTACTGTAACAAGGTCTGGCTCTTTCTAACTACCTTTCACATACTAATAAAAATCAGCTGAATTATCCAAAGAAAAAAACGACCGTATCATTATACAGTCAAAACTAAACACAGCCCACATTGATAGAATGCTATATTTAGTGAAAAAAATTAAAAAAATAATGCCACAGAATCGAACTCCAGGCTTACATGCAAGTTTAGAAAATAATATTTTTTTTGAAGGAAATTAGAAAGTAATATTGTAGGGTATAGCTGTTCTGCGGGACACAAGAAGTAACCAAATATTGCCTGTATGGATTAAAAAACTTAAAAGGGAGATGGGTGTGCTTTCTTTCTTCTTTTTCTTTTATGCTAAAGGGGAGATGACTGTTCTTAGTTACTATGTAGATTGAAGAAAATAAACGGGAAACAGTGAGTAAGAACTGAAGAGCACTTTCAATCTATAACTACGGGAAGTGTAATGCATAAATAATTTGTAAAGGACATATTCATCGAGCTGGACTAGCAACACCGAAAGGTTCAGCATGACTTAATTAATGTATAATCCAAGAGAGAGAGACAGAGAGAGGGTGTCATATATGTAGTGTAACTATGAGAAAACTGAAACCTAGAATTAGCTAGTCAAAGAACCCAACCTGACCCTTAAGTTAAACTAAAGTCAACAATGTACTGTCAATATTTGGAAACTCTGAAGGAAAGGTAAAAGTGGGATCCTCAGAGGAAAAGTGTCAACATTATTACTTATTAGTTATCAGCTAATTAAGTATGCATATGTTCAAATTAGGGGCATGTGTGGTCCCCTTACAGCTATTTAGACTTTAGACTCATCAAGATCACACGGTTGCTTGGTGGTATCTGATGATATGAAATATTGTCACATGAAATATAATTCTGACAAAGTCAGTGGAATAGAAGCTCTGGGGAATGGAATAGAAACCGGATTTTCGGATACTGAGATTACTAAATCTTTAGACTAATCTAAAACTAGTACCATAGGAATTTTCGAGTTGAATATTTTTTTGAGCTCATCTGTTTGGAATTTGGTGCAGGGTCCACTTGCCAGACACTAATTCAAACAAAGACCACAAAGGAAATTGTTTCTTTTAGATGTTTGGTTTGTCTTCATTAGGTGAAGATAGGGCAAAACTGTCATGTGATAAATGGAAGATTAAATATGGACGTAGTATCCCCATGAACTGCTGATTTGGTGGTTTCTCGAGATTCCTCAATTCAGTATTATATTACAATGCCTCAAATAGGTTCATTAAGGTACAAGTAAGAAATAAGAGTCTCAACTCCAAAATCCTTTTTATTGACTAGGAGGTTCTTGGTAATTGCTCTTATAAACTTAAAAGAGCTTTTGTTGCCATTTAGTTTCTCCGCGAGCCAACCCAGTATCTATCCTCGCAAAACGCACACTACTTTAATACTCACCAGGAAAGGCGGCTGATCCTTCGGGGGCAGACCCCTCCTCAGGAAGCATATATTGCGCTACAAATTAAGTGAAGTACTTCATTGTCTGTCTTTAACTTCACTCCTTTGCTTTCCATGCTTTGTTAGGGTTACTTATCACTAGGGTTTGCTTCACTATAGCCAAGAGGACCTTTTAAAGACTTCTTTCCTTCTTACCTGCTACAGACTGTGCAAACAAACCAGTCCCACCTCAATATTTTTGGTTTCCTTCCACATACTTGACCTTCCCTTCTAGCTCGCAGCAGAACTTATAATTAACTTGGGTTTGTTTTGCTAATATGGGGGAGAAAGGACTGGATGACAGAAATGACGTAGACAAAATGGATGAAGTTATGTTGCCTGGTTTTAGGTTTCATCCAACCGATGAGGAGCTAGTTGGGTTCTATCTGAAGAGGAAGATTCAGCAGAGACCTCTCTCAATCGAGCTTATCAAGCAACTTGACATCTACAAATATGATCCATGGGATCTTCCAAGTAAGATCAGCTTTAGTTGATTCGTATCCCCTTTGTTAACTACATATAGTTTATGCTAAATTATCAGAGAACTTGGAAAGTTAATCAGCTTAATTTGTACTTGCATGTTATTTCTTCCATGTAGAGTTGGCAAGCACTGGGGAGAAGGAATGGTACTTCTACTGTCCTAGGGACAGGAAATATAGAAACAGTGCAAGGCCTAACCGAGTAACTGGTGCTGGGTTTTGGAAAGCCACGGGAACAGATAGGCCTATCTATTCCTCAGAAGGTAACAAGTGTATAGGTTTGAAGAAGTCCCTGGTCTTCTACAAAGGTAGAGCAGCTAAAGGGATTAAAACTGACTGGATGATGCATGAGTTCAGGTTGCCTTCTCTCAGCGACACAGCACAAACTAAGAGATTCACAGACACCAAAACTATCCCAGCCAATGTAAATTTCCTTAAACACCTATCCATCTGTTGCCTAAAAGGAGTATCCTATATATATATATATATATACCCTCGTTTTATTGCATGGGAATAATTAATGTCAGACATATATTTTTGTCTAACCATAAGCGAAGAAGTTTTGCAGAGACTTAACGAACCACTATTTTGGACTTGCAGGACTCATGGGCAATATGCAGGATATTCAAGAAAACTAACTCCACAGCACAAAGAGCTCTGTCTCATTCTTGGGTCTCCCCATTACCTGAACCTAGTAGTACCATGTCTGATACACTTGCCAGAAGCTCAGAAGCTACTCATTTCAGTTCCCAAAACTTCTCGCTCGTTCCAGACACCAGCTCAACCAACCAGTTGAACTATAACAATCATCATATGCAACAATCTTCCATTGGCAGTTTTTCCCCTTTTGATTTCTCTTTTAATAAACCAACGAGTTCTGTCACCACTAGTAGACCCTCACAACTTCACATTTCACCCGGAGACCTAACAGGCAACTTCTTATTCTCTCCTATTGAAACATTAATTCCAGCCAAGTGCACAGTTGATGCTTCTTCTGTCCTGCTAAACATGTCATCCTCAATGCTTGGAGACTATGGTAAGGCCGGTACCTTAGACTTTAGTGGATCACAAGACCATTGCAGTGGTTTCTCTTTATCGTCATTACCACAAGCAATATTGCAAGGAAGTATTGCTACTAGTGGAGATGAGAGTTCCTCAGTGAAGAATGTCAATGGGGCACATCTAGATGATCAATGGGAGAGCGTGCGTTCTGGTGGATTGCCCTTAAGTTTCCCAATGAGCATGGGTGATGCTTGGAAGCCAAACTTGCTATGGGATTCATCTCCCTGTCCTAGTGATCAGATGTCAACAAGTTTCTGCACAAACAAGTGCTACACTTGATGATACATATCCATTTATTTTTTTCTAGAGGATGTGTTCATGATAGTTCAAATTTTAGCCGCAAGTTTACGTTAAGGGCAGGGGATATTTTGTTTAGATTAACTATTCTAGAGCTTTTCCTCTATTAGGCAGCATTGTAACCAAATGCAAAGGCAACATTTTCAAGCAATGAAACATTTAAAATTTCGGGTCCCGAGATCTAAATAAGGAAAAACACGATTTCAAATAAGCTAGCTCACTTCATCCTAAGCGAAGGTTGTTGCAATGCACATGCATGATTCAACGTTAAACAGTACTACTACCTACCTCAAGAGAGGACTCAAAAGAATTGTCATGTGTAGGCAAAAAGTCCTGTCGTACGCGTTAAGAGTGCAAAACATGTTTCTTACATTTCGAAAAACAGAATCCACGACACTTGATAGTAGCTCGTCCGCGTGTGATTAATCGTATATATTAATTAATTAACTGGCTCTTTTTCAATGGGAGGTACCTAATTATGACACTTTTTAATTAAGTTGAAGGATATCCAATTGATATCAACAATTGCAATGCAAAAGTTTTCCAGTGTTGTAGGCTTGTAGCTTTGTATCCTGTGTAGGGATTTGTTTTTTTCCAGCCATTTGATGGCCTGTATTGTACTCTACAGAGTTGCCTTTCAGCATTTGCTCAATAAGAATCACTTAGCATTAAAAAAAAAAAACAATCCTATGCAAAATTCTTAATCCATGGAAATTTTTGAACCACAAGATTTTTTATAAAAGGAGTTGTAAGTGTTAAATATACCAAAGTGATAATAATGGATCCATTAATAAGCCAATCAGAAAAAAAAAAAGAAGAAAAAGCCACCTTATCATGTGCAAAATTTGTCCAAGTAACAATTCGATATGGATTTATGCGTTGATTCAACATTATTGGTATTGAAATTATCTCACTAAATGTTCATTACTAATACATATGGCATGACCCGATATAATTCTTAGAGGGGGCAATATAATATTTGTGTGTAATAATAAAGATTTATATGAAAAAATAAAATTTATGAAGGGCCAAATATATATTATGATAGGACTTATATGAAAAAATTAAAAGTTCAGAAACCATACGAGAATATTACAATAGGACTTATATGCCAAGTTTAAAAGCCTCCTGGGCCACCGCCACTGACCCTCCAGTATACAACCATATATATATTCACCGGTTGAATTATCTCAAGACATCCACCATATATATTGTTGAAAAAATTGGAGCATAACACATAACCTGAGGCGTGCTAGGCACTGTCCTAAAGGAATATTTTGCCTATGGCAAAGTTCCCCAGGATTCAACAGGTTCTTCTGCCTATAATGGCAGGACCTCAGAAACTACCAAGAATAATATAATGAACCCAGCAAGCTCAAGAACAGGAGAGGAGAAATCAAAGAACCTAATGACATAATAGAGAGCAATGGAGGAAAAGAATAATCTTCTTAGTACTCAAGGTGTCTAAAACAAAGAACACATGAGCTCTATTTATAGGCTTCAACACTAAGCCTCCATGCTCAATATTTATTACCTTAATTTAATTCTGAAATTAAATTAATTAGTAACTCCCAAAAGATAATGCACACAACGGCAAAATCTGTAAAGAT
>JAKUCV010005841.1:0-28575 GCA_028386065.3 Turnera subulata | reverse complement strand
TGCTCAATATTTATTACCTTAATTTAATTCTGAAATTAAATTAATTAGTAACTCCCAAAAGATAATGCACACAACGGCAAAATCTGTAAAGATAATGTGCCAAATTATTTGGCATTAAAGTCATTGATTATTTAGCATTAAAACCATTAATTTGTATAAACCTGTCAACATTTAAAAGGAAGATTAAATACCAACGTTCACAATATCAATAGCATTAAACTTGATTTAAAACAATTCAATGGTAAACAGAATTGGAAAAAATCAGTGACTGGATAAATCATTTAAATCAAAATGTCTCTTTTGAAATAAGATAAATATATCCAACATATATATCCCATGCTAATACATTTTTGTTTTCAACATTATTATTATTTTTTTTGGTAAGACTTTTTTCAGCATTATTTGACAGTAGTATTATGGGTTCTTATAGAGATGGTTTATATATGAGACGCCCCGATCCGTATTTACTAGTCTCAGTAAACACGTGTCGAAACTGTACAAAAGTAAATACAACACGTTACACGGCCCAAAGATAATATCAATGAATATATCAAAGAAACCGGCCCAACGGCCCAACATCAGAACACGTCGCCCGACCTCGGGGACATCAACAATAGCACAGCGGAAGCATTTATACTCTCAAGACACCATATGCAAAACCTGATGCAATCTAATGGATCCGAGTCCTGTCCGAGATAATGCCACAGCCTGTCTGGAATGCATCATACCTGAACCACAAATAACCCAACCTACGGGATGAAAGCCCGCAGGTGAAGGGTGAGTCCGAAGTGCTCACCGGTACATTTAAGCACAATCATGGATAAACAGAGATATGCAGGCAACCATAATACTTCAAGAAGAAATACAGGCATCAACAGCCACTACATACCAAACCAAAGACTCGACCCAAACAAACCCAAGACTTTATTATTATTCCAATTTTATCTTCTGGGCCCCGTCACGGATAAGCTAGGTTCGTACCAGGATATCAACCTGTTCCTGGTGCTAGATCAAAAAGAACCCGGGATCAACATCCCAATAACAAATCTCAGGGATCAACATCCCAATCAAACCGACATCAACATGTCCATCACAAGAAACCCAGATCATGGCCACCACAAAACAGTCTCAAACCATCCGGTCGTACCTCTACTTACCACGTGACAATTAAGTCATATCCATTCCAAAACCAAATCACAGGAATCGACATCCCAAACCCAAAACCAGAAGACACGACTTACTTGTTAACTTCTCCAATTTTAATATCCGTGCCCCGTCACTGGACAAGCTAGGGTCGTACCTGGTTATTAACTAATTCCGGATGCCAGGCCAAAACGCAACCCGGGATCAACATCCCAATAACAAAAACCAATCCGGGATCAACATCCCAATAACAAACCAATCCGGGATCAACATCCCAATAACCAAAGCAAACCGGCCGTGACCACCACAAAACTAGCCTCAAACCATCTAGTCGTACTACTACTTTCCATGTGACAATTAAATCATCATCTCAAATCAACTTCCAATTTCCATATCTTTTTCCCAATTATCTATATCACAGTTTATTCCAATTATCCAATCACAATATTCATAACAGTCAAATAATTATCCAACTTCCTATTAACTCAAGCTATACAACAGACCAATCCATCAACAGTTACATAACACCAATTAATCACAATCCAACATCAATCACAACACAACATCCAAAGGAACCAATAACAATCAACACAGCGGTACAATCAAGCAAATCAACATCATAACAACAACAACAACAATAACCATAGCAGCCAAATAACCAACACTATTCCATATCATCAAATAACCAACAACAATATATATTTCAGCACACAACTGTTCAATCAACAACAAAGCACATCCAAGTATCAAGAACACACAACAGTATTATAGGCAACATATCAAGGGTTATCCATCCTCACTATCAAATCACATAAGGAATCCACAGAGTTCAGTAACACGATTCAAGCCATCAACAATATTCACAGAAGCCATAACAACTTAGCGGTTCAATCAAACAATGCAAGAATCAGAGAAACACAACAGTATCATAGGCAACATATCAAGGGTTATCCATCCTCACCTTAGCCAATTATCAGTTATAGAATCCTCAACAGGTTCCAAAACTAGTTCCTCAAAATACTGCTCATACCAGCTCCTATATAATAAATAACAAATGCACACATAAGATGCACATAATTGGTATGCCATGACATGCTAGAAACTATAAATTAAACATCATCCCCCTCGGTTATACGTCTCGGTTATATTTCATAAAATTATCTTTAATCGTTTTTAAATCCTTTCCCGAAAATAATATATCGTAGGTATATCCGAATATTACTTGTCAAAATATAATTACCAAACATTATTATTTTTAGAAAACTGCATTTTCCAGAAGATATAATCATATATATATATATTTTTCCAAAAATGTCAAAATCATATACTATATTACTTTCCAGAAATATTTTCCATAAAAATTATTTACCATAATATAATTTTTCTAGAAAATAATTATATATATTTTTTTCAGAAATCATTTCCCATAATATGTATTTTCTTTTACTGGAAATATAATTGTTATTATTTTTTTTAACTCAAAACCGGACTGGCCATGAATGCCAGCCCAACCTACTGCACAGGCTAACCCAAGCTCTAAGCAGGAGCCCAAGAACAGGCCCCCGCAGCAGGCCCAGCTACAAAGCCCACGCCCAGCCAGACGCGGGTCAACCTGAGTTCCAACCCAAACCACAACCCGGTTGCAAAACGGGTCACGCACCTACAGCCGGATCTCCTAGAGTCGACGATGCAGGCAGGCGCGACGAGACGGGCAACGATGAGCAGGACAGCTTCGGCTGGCGTCGCGGTGGTGGCTCGCTGCTGGGGTTCGTCGTCGGCAGCGACGCAAAGAGGAAGATCTGACGGGTTTGCTCCTCGGGTCTCGGCTCCTGGCGGCGCGTCTCGCGGCGGAAATGGGGAGGAAGAGACTGCGGGAGGTCGGCGATGTCACGGCGAGCAGGCTGGTGGCGGCGGTGAGACGAGCAGCGGCGTGGATCGTCTTCCCGTGAACAGTGACCGGGAAGGAGAAGGTGGTAACTGTTCCCCCTTTTTTTCTTCCTTTTTTTCTATTTTCTTCTTTTTTTTTCCGTTTCTTGTTTCTTGTTTCTTTTTTTCCTTTCTTTTCTTTTGTCTCTTCCTCTCTGTTTTCTGTATTTTTTTTCCTTTTCTTTTATTTTTTTCTTTTCCTTTCCTTTCTCTCTCTCTCTTTTTCTCCCCTCTCTACTTTTCTCTCTTCCTTCTCTTTTCTTTTTCCTCCTTCCTTTGGTTTTGTTTTATACAGGTGCACAGGAGAAAGGCTGCGCCGCCTGCATAATTGAGCTCAATTATGCAGGTTTGGCTGCATATAGGACGAGTCCAAACCGGACCAGAAAATAACTGATATACCTCCTTAGTTATATTTCTGGTGTGTTTTTCTGAGGATTCTGCGACCCGAAAGATACCAACCTTGGTTCGTAAAATCCACGAAAAAATCCCGAGCGCGGGAAAAACCTCGGTTTCAAAAAAAGATGCCCGATTTACCTTGAATTAATTACCCAAAATTAAATTCAAAGGTAAATTACTGTATAACGACTTTTACAATCCCGGTAAAAATACAAATTTTTACCCGGGCTGTTACATTCTACACACCTTAAAAAGAATTTCGTCCTCGAAATTCCGTCTTATCCGTGAGTCCTACCATGGTAAGCTTCTGGTATACTCCACCAGCTGTCCGACCTCAACTCGATATTCCGTTTATACCCTTACGCGTCTCTGGCTCCCTTATAAAAACCAAACCTCAACCTTTGCAAACCTGCTCTCTGACATGGATTCTCCCATAAGAACTAGGACGACTTCTGACTCAGCGGAGCTGAGCTATACCGGTGGTGTTAATCCCTTCATGACAGACTCCGATGAAGAACCTCCGAAGAAACGCTTCAAGACAAACATCATCGGTCTGAAAGAGCATATGATCGTCTCCAGGAGACGGCGAAAGAAACCTGTCGGCAAGGAGGAGCCATTCGGTCGCACGGATGCTGATGAAAAGAAGGGCAAGGCAACTGCTCTCAGCGATACCCCACTGCAGACACTGACGCAACTAAACACTTCACTGAAGAAGGTCAGCTCGGCGGTGATGCAGATCGAACTGGCGTGTGCGGAACTCTCCTTCCAAATAAAAAACATACAACAACTTGTAAAAGATCTAGAGAAGCAAGTAACTCCACAGAGTACTTCTTCTCTATTGTAAAACCGTTATGAAAAATAATTAACAAGCTTTTTCCTTTTTAAAACAAATCTCTCTTTATAGTATGAAAACTTATGTTAAACAGAAAAACAAAACATTTTAAAGCAAAACAAAACCAATAAGAAGGAAATAAAATCAAGCATAAAGAAATTAAAACAAAACATGTTTCCATGTCCATCGCTCTAGATCGGTCGTATAGGTCCTCGAACCAGAGAAACGCAACTCGCATAACTGACGGAGATGTCAGTTCTTCTTGTGAAAAGACATCCGTTAACTCGCAAGGTGATGATCACGAGAACGTCCTGTGTCCCTCGAAAGAAATGATATCCACCTATCCACAAGCCAAAAACGTCTTCCAGATATCGTATCCCTCCATGATGTCCAAACAGGTGTAACCTTGTCGCACATGCACTCTACTCGAGGTATGGCCCCATCATTCTAGCCACAGCGGTCACGGATGTATGTGATAAAAGATGTAGGAAAAAGCTATAAAAATGAATAAAGCAAGGTAGCCAAACGTGAAAGGAAAAGGTATGATGAAAACGAGCTGAAAAACACTCGCGTTTGTAGCCCAAAAAACAAATAAAGTGACGAAGCAAAATTTCAAACCATGGCAAAATTTTTAAAAAGTAAAGACCTTGAAGATCGTAAACGGTTTGGAGTTTTGTGAAAGAATCTACTTTTCCCTATCCCCGAAAAATATTTTGAGTTTTTTTTTTTTGTTCTTCTTTCTTCCTTCTTTATTTTTTTTTACTATTTACTTCTCCCCTTTTTATTTTCTTACTTTTTCATCCTCTTTTTTTTTTCATTTCCATCTCTTCTTTTTTTTCTTTTTTTTACTATTTCTCTCTTTTTTTTTCTCTTTCCTTTTCTTTTCCTTTACTTTATTATTTTTTTTTCTTTTCTATTCCTTCTTCTTTCTTTTTTTTTTCTTTCCTTTCTATTTCTTTGTCATTTCTTTTCTTTTTTTTTTCCTTTTACTCTCTTTTTTTTCTTCTTCTTTTTTTTTTTCGGAACAGGTGGGGTCTATACTTTGAAAAACAGGTAAATATTTTTCTATAAAAGGCAAAACAATGGTAAGTAAAAACCACAAAGCATCCAAAATAAAACAAAACGTTCAAGCAAAGAAAACACAACGCAACAAACACTATGCATGCTCCATCATCTGTCTTCTTCGTCGAGGGTGCCTCCCTCGGAAGAAGAAACCGGTTGGCCTATAGTCTGATCAACGAACGTCCAGAGGAACTACCAAGCGGGCTCGGCAGGATGCCTCGTCTGGTCTTCGTCGACGAACTCTACTCCTCCAGGTTCTTTGTCACTCCCATGGAAGAGACGTTCTTCCTGGAGGATCAAAGCACTCTGAGAACCTCCTTCTACGACTCGGCCAATTTCGCCATGTTTTTCATTTCTGAAAGACTTCAGGAATTCAACCTAGAGCCCACTTGCCAATTCCTGGACCAAGGCACCTACTACCAGCTTTCGATGACTGCCCAGAGCATGCCCAGAGTAACTCGGTTACCACCAACTTGGCCAAAGGCCCGACTACTGGTGTAGAACTGTAGAGGAATCGCTAGGCGTTCCCAGGAGTTTGCGCGTACCTTGAGAGATCTGAAGAACCAGTACAAGCCCAACATGGTACTGTTAACGGAGACCCAATGGCAGTCTGAAAATAATCACGGTGTCATCCCACTTCGGTTCCCTCTAGCAAACTGGTTCGAGCTTCCTGGCCAGAACAACACGGGCGGTATGCGGTTCTAGTGGAACGATAGCATCAGAGTCAACATTACCAATGACCCTAATAGCTTCAGGGTCAACGTTGTACCAAGAAGATAAATAGTTTTAATAATAATAATAATGTAATAATAATATTAGTAATATTAATAATATTTATATTTCTGCATGTTTATGGCATCAATTACCTCTTATGTGAATGTTCTGTGGCAAGCTGACATCCCTCGACTGGATCCATTATGTACTAACTAAATGACATAAATGCAAAATGATAAACATATGGAGCGAGCTATGCAAAGTAAACAATCACCCAAGGACCTACCGCCCGCTCCGCTACCAAAATGAGACGCCCCGACCCGTATTTACCAGTCTCAGTAAACACGTGCCGAAACTGTACAAAAATAAATACAACACGTTACACGGCCCAACGGCCCAAAGATAATATCAATGAATCGACATCCCAAACCCAAAACTAGAAGACACGACTCACTTGTTAACTTTTCCAATTTTAATATCCGGGCCCCGTCACTGGACAAGCTAGGGTCGTACCTGGTTATTAACTAATTTCGGATGCCAGGCCAAAACGTAACCCGAGATCAACATCCCAATAACAAAAACCAATCCGGGATCAACATCCCAATAACAAACCAATCCGAGATCAACATCCTAATAACCAAACCAAACCGGCCATGACCACCACAGAACTAGCCTCTAACCATCTAGTCGTACCACTACTTTCCATGTGACAATTAAATCATCATCTCAAATCAACTTCCAATTTCCATTTCTTTTTTCCAATTATCCATATCACAGTTTATTCCAATTATCCAATCACAACACAGTTTATCGACAACAATCACAATTTCCATAACAGTCAAACAATTATCCAACTTCCTATTAACTCAAGTTATACAACAGACCAATCCATCAACAGTTACATAACACCAATTAATCACAATCCAACATCAATCACAACACAGCATCCAAGGAACCAATAACAGTCAACACAACGGTACAATCAAGCAAATCAACATTATAACAACAACAACAACAATAACCATAGCAGCCAAATAACCAACACTATTCCATATCATCAAATAACCAACAACAATATATATTTCAGCACACAACTATTCAATCAACAACAACGCACATCCAAGTATCTGTAAGTAGCCAGGTATGCAAACAAAGAAACAATATGCGCAGCGGAAAAACCCAGAACTCATGGAGGATCCATGTGAAACAGAGTAAACCGAATAACAAAAATTTCGTACCTGGTTTGGTTGAGATCTTTCACTCAACTGATGATACGAATCAGCAAGAACCGGACAGAAATCCGACTCCTCTACGGTATCCACACGAACCGTTGATGTCTGCTAGCGACCGTCTCACGATCACTAACTCGAGTACTCTCGAACCGCTGTGCTAGCTGCAGAATTTTCGAGAGCAAGAGAGCCTAGAGTGTTTTTGTCACAACTCTTGTGAATGTGTTTGGGTGTTGAGCTCTCAAAATCTACTCATACTTCACACTCTTGCATATATCCCGTATATGTTTACATGTTAGGTAATATAGAAAATGGCCAACCAATCATACATACATCTTATCATGCATAATTGTGTTTTCTATTTTCTATACTTTAGTCACAATCATCTACATGATCATGTCTCCACTAACTCAATTATATATATCAACATATATATAAAACAACACATCCTTTCATGCCTTTGGGACAATAATTCAGGTTCAATAATTCTGGTAACTATTGAACCGAACCAACCCAAACGGCCCGGTCTAACCATGGTCCAACTACTAGCTCAAATACCTAGTCGAACCACGATCCAACCATGGTTTAACCACCAGCTCGAATCAACAGTTCTAAGTGTGTGACCCTGTAGGCACTTGTAACGTTTGGCAATAATTGTAAACTCATTTACAATTTATAAACAATGAGCGGCGTCTAGCAACACATCATTGCTACCCAAACGACAAGATCAGTACTGATTCATTATGCCTCGGAAACATGTCATTGTCCTTTCGTCCCATTATCAAGATCAAACACGAGACATGGAATAAGTCAATCTCGTATATGTTTAATCTAATTTTTCTTGATCCCCGAGTTAACTGTGTAAAACGGATACTAATGATATCACCATATCACATAATCCGAGCATGGCCATGCATTTACAGTTTAACTCTATCAAGAGGCCCATCTGATAATATACCCGTTATAAGGGTCGGAAGAATCCCATTTTGATCATACAAAACCCACTACACATTATATCATATACCCAATGATTACACTAAGGTCTACTCAGTTACGAATAGCCAAGAGTAATATCAAAGTATATGACTCACATGTTGGGAACCTTGATGATCTCAGGTCTAAGGACAATACATATAAGAACCACTAATGACGATTATATAACGTTCCATGTAGTATTCTTATGTCGGGTCAGTCCAGACCACAAGTTCTCTAACTTGTACCCGTATGCAGAATTCATATCTCATATAATTCTCAATATACGCTAGTCTTAATTTATTATTACAACCCATCCATAATAATAATCGACTAGGGACATTTTAAGAATATAAAATATTCTAGGGTTATAAATATGTGCAAGCGTTTATCACATAAATATATTTATTGGAATAACCTTAATGTATATACATGACTATATACAATCATTTAATGATTGGCTTTTGGGCATATTACACTAACAGTATCAAGAACACACAACAGTATTATAGGCAATATATCAAGGGTTATCCATCCTCACTACCAAATCACATAAGGAATCCACAGAGTTCTCTAACACGATTCAGGCCATCAACAATATTCACAGAAGCCATAACAACTTAGCGGTTCAATCAAACAATGCAAGAATCAGAGAAACACAACAGTATCATAGGCAATATATCAAGGGTTATCCATCCTCACCTTAGCCAATTATCAGTTATGGAATACTCAACAGGTTCCAAAGCTAGTTCCTCAGAATACTGCTCATACCAACTCCTATATAATAAATAACAAATGCACACATAAGATGCACATAATTGGTATGCCATGACATGCTAGAAACTGTAAATTAAACATCATCCCCCTCGGTTATACGTCTCGGTTATATTTCATAAAATTATCTTTAATCGTTTTTAAATCCTTTCCCGAAAATAATATATCGTAGATATATCCGAATATTACTTGTCAAAATATAATTATCAAATATTATTATTTTTAGAAAACTCCATTTTCCAGAAGATATAATCATATATATATTTTTCCAAAAATGTCAAAATCATATACTATATTACTTTCCAGAAATATTTTCCATAAAAATTATTTATCATAATATAATTTTTCTAGAAAATAATTATATATATTTTTTCCAGAAATCATTTCCCATAATATTTTTTTTACTGGAAATATAATTGTTATTATTTTTTTTAACTCAAAACCGGACTGGGCCATGAATGCCAGCCCAACCTACTGCACAGGCCAACCCAAGCCCCAAGCAGGAGCCCAAGAACAGGCCCGCGCAACAGGCCCAGCTACAAAGCCCACGCCCAGCCAGACGCGGGTCAACCCGAGTTCGAACCCAAACCACAACCCGGTTGCAAAACAGGTCACGCACCTACAGCCGGATCTCCTCGAGTCGACGACGCAGGCAGGCGCGACGAGACGGGCGGCGGTGAGCAGGGCAGCTTCGGCTAGCGTCGCGGTGTCGCGGTGGTGGCTCGCTGCTGCGGCTGCTGGGGTTCGTCGTCGGCAGCGGCGCAAAGAGGCAGATCCGACGGGTCTGCTCCTGGCGGCGCGTCTCGCGGCGGAAACGGGAGGAAGAACTGCGGGAGGTCGGCGACATCACGGCGAGCAGGCTGGTGGCGGCGGTGAGACGAGCAGCGGCGCGAATCATCTTCCCGTGAATAGTGATCGGGAAGGAGAAGGTGGTAACTGTTCCCCTTTTTTTTCTTCCTTTTTTTCTATTTTCTTCTTTTTTTTTCGTTTCTTTTTTTCTTTTCTTTTCTCTCTTCCTCTATGTTTTCTGTATTTTTTTCTTTTTCTTTTATTTTTTTCCTTTTCCTTTCCTTTCTCTCTTTTTTTTTTTCCTCTCTTCTTTTCTCTCTTCCTTCTCTTTTCTTTTTCCTCTTTCCTCTGGTTTCGTTTTATACAGGTGCACAGGAGAAAGGCTGCGCCGCCTGCATAATTGAGCTCAATTATGCAGGTTTGGCTGCATATGGGACGAGTCCAAATCGGACCAGAAAATAACTGATATACCTCTTTAGTTATATTTCTGGTGTGTTTTTTCTGAGGATTCCGGGACCCGAAAAATACCAACTTTGGTCCGTAAAATCCACGGAAAAATCCCGAGCGCGGGAAAAACCTCGGTTTCGAAAAATGATGCCCGATTTACCTTGAATTAATTATCCAAGAATAAATTCAAAGGTAAATCACTGTAAAACGGCTTTTACAGTCCTGGTAAAAATATAAATTTTTACCCTTGCTGTTACAATATATATATATGGAATTCTGGATACAGAAATGAGAAAATCTTTTCAGATTAGACCAAGAAAGAGGGTAGAAAAAATTTTTCTAAGAATCCGTATCTAAAGAATTCAATAGTGTTCGAGTAGAAAAAACAAATGATAGGAACAAAGGTATGAAAACTTATTAAGTGATGACTTTCAAATTCATAGAAATTCTGGAATAAAAAATGGGCAATCCTGGCCAAATCCTTTTTGTGAAAAAAAAAAAACAACTAAAGGTATATATACATATATATATATATATGAACAATTAAATATTATCATTAACAAAGAATTAAATGTATGAAGAGATTTACTTTAGCTTAAAAAAAGAGAAGAGGTTTACTTCTCTTGAATTCCTTACAACCGAAAAAAATGATAAGAATCACACCCTGTCATGCTTACGGTATGTCGTCGCCTGGGATGAGATAGAGTTTTCCCCTTGGCTAGCATTGAACTGCACAAGCCCAAATCATTTTTAATTACACTATGGGGTGATAATCGAATATAATATTCAACATCATAGAGCAAGCAAGCAATCGTGTCAAATATTTTTAAAAGGGTGGAAGGTTTGAGAAAATAATAAAACGGAAGACACAGCGCAATAATGTGGTCCACTTATATTGACTTACTCCATATGGACGCAAACCCATAACGACTAACTATATACTGTATTTATTATATTCATGATAGGAAAAATGCCTCCATGCTCGGGCTAAACTTCTTTAAGCGTGAACTCAATTTATCATTCAAGAAATTTCTTCATTCCGTCTCTAATAATCACCAAGACAAATTACAAAGAATAAGATATTGGAATAAATTTCCACTATGATAAAATCTAGTGTACGAAAACCGCACTTTACCACGATACTAAAACAGAACTTGCGTTTTCTCGTATGAGGTGAGGCCAACGACCATACCTTCATGCCTTGAAAGCAATGAGATTTTAGTTTCCTGTATATGATAACTAAGAAATATATTTTTACTCTAAATCAACATGGTTTTATAGTGATGGCGTGTGCTTTTGTCATGTTAAAAAAGCTGAAAAAAATCTATATTACTCAAGCAGCCGATGCTAACTGCTAAGGGTCGTTTCTGTTTGGAGGATCTGCTACTGTGCTGCCATTTTTCTTGGCAGTTTTAGGAAAGAATATTCATACGCTGATGGGGAGACTCATGGTGTATGCTGCGAACCTTGATGAGGCTTTTATCCAATGCTTTGGTATTGCAATCTCTGGTTGATTATTTTTTATGCCATGGTATGGAGTTTGTGGTTAGCAAAGAATAAGAAGGTCTTTCAAGGATGTTGAGTGCGAAAAGATGCTTGAGATTATTATGCTGAGAACTCTCGAATGGATCAAGGCAAAAGCATGATGGCTAGTGTGTGTTGATAGCATTAGATTTTAGAGAGGCGTTGTATGTAATATAACTTCTATATAAATAGTCTTTGTGCAGAAGTGCGTAGGTGGGAAGAGATTTGGTTATGCCACTTTATATAACAAAACCAATTAAGGCTTTTTTCTCCTAATATCAAGGGAATAGATTTGTTTGCGTTTCTTATTTTAAAAATCTCTAATTACATATGATGTACTAAACATGTTATTTGGTACAGCTTCAACACCATAAAATTTGCTTAAAAAACAAGAAAGACATTTAGGGCCTCTTTGAAACAATTTTCTCTTTTTTGTTTTTGAGAATAGTTTCTAAGAATAAATTCAAAAATCTATTTTCATAAGAAAACAAAGTTCCAAAGGTTGTTTGGGTCTTTATTCTTTCTTCTTTTGCCCGAAGCTTTTCTTCTTTTCTCCCTTCTCTCTCTTTTTTGTTTTCTTTTTCGCCCTTTCTTCCTCTCCTAGAAATTGACTGTGATAACAATTAAAGGAACAATTGACTGCGGTTATGGGTCTTTCTTCTCCACTTTCTTCTTCTTTCTATGGTGGCTCTGGCGTGGTAGCACTGGTTTTTGTTCTCATAGGTAACTGTTGTGGGTCTTTCTCCTCCACCTTCTTCTTCTTTCTATGATGGCTTTGATTCTTGTTCCGACCGACTCAACGACGGCGACTTTCTTCTCTACTCGTTAGATCTGCACAGTGGCCTCTCTCTCTAACCTTTTTTTTTCTTTTTGATTGTGTCTCTCTCTAACTATTAGGCAACTATGGTGATGGCTGCATCTCACTCTCATGGCGGCAGTTTGAAGAAGAGATAAATTAAATTGCAAACTTGATTTTTATTTACAAAAATACCACCAGCTATTTGCATGAAAACAAGGAAAACATCAAAAAGATGTTTCCAAATTTCTGTTTTCAAAAACAAATTTGAGAGAATTATTTTCAAAAACAAATCTTAAAAATATCCTGCCAAACAAATATTTTGGTTTTTGAGAATTCTGAAAACAAGAAATCTGTTTTTAAAACCTGTTTCAAACAGGCCCTTAGCACTTGGGTTTGTGTTCCTCGGCGCAGCGGCTTATTTTGCTTTTTTAGGTCGAAAATGGCCCATTTTGTTTGGGTGATTCTTACATGTCGGGTCCAAGGGTGAAGGGCTTTATGCTTAAGCCCAGATGCTAGAGTGGATGGGTGGAATTCAAAGTTTTTGTAACCTGCTCATGCTCCTGTTTAAAACCAAGCACAAGGTCTTCACATTCATTATTCCACCCAAGTTCAGAGAATCCAAACCACTAACTCCTCCGTAAAGGGCTTCCAACAAGATTTCTTCCATCTTCCCGTCTACTAAGTATATATAGATTTCTTCCCATGATAATCTGTTCAACGAAGAAACCATAACCCAGCTTAGAGTCTAAAGTCTAAACCGAAGCATGTCGCACTTGAATTTGTAACAAGTACATAAATAAATGGCAAAATATATGAATAGTTATTACCAGTCACTAGCTGATTAAAACCCCACGAATTGCTACGATTAATCAATAGACAAAGAGGTCCTATGGAGGAGAAATTTTGGTGCTGGTGAAGAACAGCCCATGTGTGACAAAGCCGGTAAGAAAAGCAGGAACATCGGGTTCATGTTCTCTTTTTTTTGCAACCCAGCGTATAGAAACCTTAAAAATTCATCATCAATCACTCACTAAAGCTGAGTCAATACCAAAACAGAAACCATCTATGCAAATTCGCTATTGCACCTTCAAATTGCACCCGACTGTTGCTGCAATGGCATCCAGAAAAGATAAAAAGCACGGATAACCACAAAATTCATGGAGCAAAGCATTTCAAGGCAGTGTAATTCATAATTCTAGCTTTTGGAAATTTTAATAGCGGCATAACATGCTCAATTCACCAATTCCAAAGACTCCAGCACTGGCAGGGAGTTACGGATCGAGATTCTGAGGTGCTCTCTGGTGGCGTTTTGAAGCATCGAATTTGCCTTCTAATGGAATGTAGGTGCTCTCCAAATACTCGCTCACTTTTGTGCTTCCTTGTTAATCACTCTAAATGGCCATCCCCACTGAGAAAAACCCAAAAGTGACACTCTCTCTCCTCAAATGACATGACCTCCTGCTTGTTAAAACGAATGAGGGACAGCATTTTTCCTTTCTCTTGTGTCTCTCACAACTCTCCAGTATAGTTGAGCCCCAAGATAACCCAAGAGCCGAACGATTTATTCACATAGCCATATGGAATTTGAACCTTTAGTTTTTGATCATGCAGGCTGACTTAATTAGTTTTTGATCATGCAGGCTGACAAACATTCCAACAATTTTAATCTGCCAAAAGGTTAAGCTTTGGGGAAATCCTTTTGTTTCACATCTCTGTCCCTTGCCGAGGATTCAATCTCCAGTAGTTCCTCTCCTTCCATCGGCGTGATCTAACCACGTGAGCAATCCAGAATAACTGGACGCTCAAAAGAACCGGTCAAAGGAATTTATCCGTAATTCTTTTCCTCCTAGTTCTATAGCACACCCATGTAGGTATCTATAGGTTATGAAAAATACAGCAGCAGGCTTGGTGATGGCCATCAACGAAAACTAGCCCAAATAACCACAAGAATATGTAAAAATATCTATTCTAACATTACTCAAGTTTCCAACAACGAGAATTAAAAACTAAACCTTAAAAGGGAAGTATGACCAAAAGAACACAAAATTCTAGCATAATGGATTTCTCAACAAGTGAAAGACCCGAGTACCAATATGATTAAGTTTCATGCTAGCCAAAACAAAATACAAAAGCCAGATTTCATGATAATCAGCTCAAAACATCAAAGTTAAGACCATGGCCTCTTTGATCCTTAACTCTTTCCGGCCTGCTTTTCTTTGGTCTTTTGAATCTTCAAGACCTTCTTCACAATCTTTTGCTCTTCAACCAAAAAGGCTCGGATAATCCTGCAGAAACAACAACAATACCCAGTAAGTAATTACGCTAAAAGACAGGAACAAAAATAAAATTAATAAACTTCTCAATCCCAAACTTCAAACAAAACATACCTTTCCCTAACAGCTCCACCAGACAAGACTCCACCATAAGCACGGTTGACAGTCCTCCTGTTTCTGGACAATCTAGACCTCTTGTATTCAGCGGGTCTCAAATGGGGAATCTGCAAGAGCACCAAAATATATGCATTCAAACTTCTATCATCCAAAAGGATTAACCCTCCACCGTGAACAAACAAACAATCAAAACCACAGTTTACAGCCTTTTGAATTTACGTTATTTTATGCACAAGTCTCTACTATAATCGAAACATGGCAGTTTCTGAATTGACACTCTCCGTAGCCATCAACTGTTTTTTTCTGAGGCAGCAATGGAAGTAAGACCCCAGCCCGTCCAAAAGTGAGTGAAAATAACCTAAGTTGGTGAACTAAAAATAAAGTGAGGCGGGGGAGGGTTGTAAACAGAGATGCAACATGCACCACAAAATCAGAACGGAAAATGCGGAATGGAGTATGCTCCTCTACATTCTGCATTCTCCATCTTGATATTTGTGTGCTAGCATGATCTTTCATGTGAGAGAGGCAGCATGGACCCAATTGAATCAGAATTTCTGTATAACGCTTCTGGAGGCGAAGGTAGACAAAGAAACTTCTGAATCAAAGATTAAGTAAGGCTTGTCACTAAAGTACACTGCATGGACGAGCTTATTATTCCGCTTCGTAACTCTGAAAATACAGTATTCCTTACCTAAATGCTATTTTGACTACAAATAGCAACAACAGAACCTGACCAAACCGAGCAGAAGGGGTCTACAATGCTTAAAATCACATAGGTTTCTGGGTCATGTTATATCTAGATTCAAACTAGATCTACTGGAAGATATGAGCTTTAAATCAGACTCTAACCAATAATCCCATCTTTTTTGCTCCGCAAAATACGGAATCATGCAAACAGAAGTAGAAATATCATCCAAAGCAAAACAACAAAAGGAGAAAAAGGAGGAAACAGAGGCATACCCCTTGGATCCTCTTGCCAGTCACAGGGCACTTAGGACCACTGGCTCTCTTCTTGGTGGTCTGGTAAACCAGCTTCCCTCCTGAAAACCCAGCAAACCCATTTCACAAAATCAACAATACAACCCAACAAAACCACAGATCAACGAAAAAAACAACAATAAATGAAAAGAAAGGAGGAAAATATGGATAAATGGGTGTTTGTTTTTTTACCAGGGGTTTTGACAACACGGTGCTGGTTGGACTTGGTGGCATAGCTATGCCTCTTGCGGTATGTAAGACGCTGCACCATTGTTTTGTTTTCTTACCTGTCTCTCTCTCTCTCTCTCTCTCTCTCTCGCTACCACTAGGGTTTGGAGTGCGCAGATGGTGAGGGGTTTTGGTTGGAGCAAAGAAGAAAGGATATAAAGCGGCTGAGTGGTGCTGTGTTTTAACCTAACAAGATCCTAGGGTTGTGGCTTGGTTTGGCTGGCTAAAAGGCACGGTCCGGATTTAGCTGGATTACCAGGAGTGTCTTGGGTTGGGTTTTCAACTTCTTGGCGCTTGTGGATTTGTTCATGTGGGCTTTGAGGCCCAATGGGATCAATCCTCATTGTGATTTGTGATCACGGGTAAACTTCCAAACCCCACAAAAGAAATGTTTTTGTTTGGTCCGAGTAGGGATGGCAACGGGGCGGGGAATGTGCGGGTAGAGGAATCCCCGCCCCATCCCCGCGACTTAAAACTCTCCCCATCCCCATCCCCATCCCCCGTTGCGGGGGGAATTTTATCCCCATCCCCGCTCCCTGCAATCCCCATGGATCCCCGCGGATCCCCACGACTCAAATTATACATGTTAAATTTTCATTACTTCAAAACTTGAAAACTTGAAATTTAGCTCCAAGCAATTACAAAATATATATTAATGCTAGTGTCATTACAAAATATATATTATTATCTAAAACTATATATTACCACCAAAAGATTCAAATCCAATCAACCCTATAAAAGAAAAATAAAATAAAATAAGTGAATTGAAGTGAACTTATAGTTTATATTATATTATCTTTTTACCTTTTTTTTGTTTTATACTTGAAAAAAATGGGTAAAAACCCAAACTTGAAATATATATATTTGTATATGGAGTAACTAGAAAGGTAAAATCGTTACTTAATATTTTTGCGGATCCCCGCGGGGCGGGTACTATAATCCCCATCCCCATCCTCAAATTAGTCTCGGGTTGAAAATCCTCCCCATCCCCATCCCCACGGGTCCATAATCGCCCCCATCCCCGTCCCCACAGCGGGGAATCCCCGCGGATCCCCGTGACAATGGGGATTTTTGCCATCCCTAGGTCCGAGTCTGTCTAGATTTTATGTGTGCAACCCGGCTAGTATCTGATTAACCAATGTAGTTGGTTTAAGTGGTAAATAACTTGGTTCCGTTTAAGCGAGGTCTCGGAATAGAGTCTTTCTGTATGCAAAAAAATTCTTATTGAGAGACTCACCTATCATAACCAGATAGACGACCCGGGTTGCATCTGGATTAGTCGGGGCAAAAGCTCCACCGGTGGGGAAAAAAGAAAAAAACTATTATCAAGCATAGTCTTAAGTCTTATTATGTTTTTGCTACTAAATTTTTAAATTCGGATATCAGCCATTAAATAGTTTTATCCTAAGTACGTACTTACTCGATATACCACTTACCATATTTTGTTTTACTTTTTAGTATGTCAATTAAAATAACTGTTACTTTTTTTTTGGTGGTCAAAAATAACTATTACTTTTATCATATTGTGCCAAGGAAACCATTCAAAGCTAGACCCCGTCATTCCTGAGCAATTGAAAGACCTTTTTTACACAACACAGTCTTCCTGAAAGTTTCCCTGTTTGAACTTGAATTATGAAGACCATGGGAGCTGATGAAAGCTGCATTTGGAATCACCTATTTGGATACGTGTCTTCAATTAAACCCAACAAGCTGATATCAAGCACTCATAAATCCATTGTTTCACAAGACTTTGGCAGACAATAATTTGTAATGATGATGGTATAAATTATGTACAAGCCTGCATGCAACTGCAAGGTACAGAATTACATAACACTAATTTTATGTATATTTCTGCTGATTACCTGTTTAAAATTGTACCAAGAGAGAGCGAAAAAAGAAAAAAAAGGTATGCAACCGAGCTAACAAGGAAAGAGCAAAAATGAGGGCTCTACAACAACTTTCCTATTACAGATGGTAATTCTATCTAATTTCTCGTGGCACCATATCAATTGATCTGCAGTTAGTTTTCTCATATTTAGCACCCTTGAAACCAATTTCAGTTCCACCTGAGCCACGAGCAATGACTCTTCAGGTACTTGATCATTGTCGTGCTGCTTTTGGAACCTTTTTACTATACAATTTCCACTTCTCAGTATGTCTTTCAGCTTTTTCTCCTTCTGTAACAGGATAAATCAATGATAAAATTAGCCCAGATATCTATCACTCCACACGCATATCAATACCTTCTGAGTTAAATCAAGAGACCATACCTTGTGAACATTTGTTCTAATTTCCGACAAAAGCTCTGCATCTGGAGAATCCCGTGGAATAGAATGAGGTTGTTGATGACCCTGCAAGATCAAATTATTTTCTTCTTTATCTGCATGAAGAAATTCCCAGAATACCCGCATTGATTCCTCAATGATATTTGATAGCATTCGGGTTGTAATTGCATCTTCAACGTCTCCTTTTCCCTTGTTCTTGGAACTATCATCTGCAAAAAAAAAAAATTACTTCTTCAGCTACAAACGGAACATATTCTAAAATACTTAAAGCTGTTTGACATTGATTTATCACATGGTGAGGTTATACGAATAAGAGAGAAGTTAGACTAGGTTATACATAAGGCTTGCTGAGCAAATCTTGTGTACCTTTAACTACCGGCACCTGAAGAAGATTACGGAAAACACAACGGTTCTTGGCATAATTTTGGACCCTAGGACCTTGAAATAGCTCATTCTCCATAAACCTATAGAGAAGCACTTGGAACAGCTGGAATTCACCAGCAACTAGATTATACTGTCTAAGTTCCTGAGGATCATATTTCTGCAGCTCATGGAGTTTCTGGAATTGCCAATGGAGTATCTCCCAGGAGAGGCAAAGCTGCCCAACATATACCAGTTCAAAATCCTTGTGCATGTCTGCGACTATCTTCGTTGCTGGTTCGACTACAGCAATCCCTTGTTTGCAGGACCAGAAGTTCTGGTAAAGACTATTTTTTTTTCCCAACCGTGAAGACTTCCGGCCTATCTGTAACTCAACCGTGTCCTTCAGTTGGAGTAAACCTGGAGATGGAACATAATGAAGAAATATAAACAACAACCATTAGAGTTGTCTGCAAATTTTGCTCTTTATTCAATGAGAAGAGAACAGAACTTTTATAAGGGCGTTAAGAACAGTTAGAAAAAAGAAAAGGCAGGTGGGCTGTGGCCACTGAGAGTAGATCAAAGAAGAAAATTGAAAAGGGTGTAAGCTTTGCAACAATAAAGACTAGATATGAACTTCCAACTAATTGTGGGAGGAAACAAAAGTGGGGCAACTTTACAGATGCATTCTAGGGAAACATTTATGTGAATGGAGAAGATCGAGACCCACTTTGCAATATAATTGAGAAAAAGATCTGCAGTTTGATCATGTGGGGTAACTATGTAAAGTATTCTACTCCACATGTCTCCATATCGCAAAAGATGGAAAACAAGCATTTTCTTTTGACTTAAGAAGAATCTCAGATTAAAATTCTATATATCGTCTACATTAGACTAACAACCAATTTTTTTCCAAGGACAGAAAGCATGGACTATGTAGCAAAACATGTCAACATATTGTCATCATTAACTAGTTTAAAGGACGAATAGCTTTTTTTTTTTTTTTTTTTTGAGAACGAAAGAACGAATAGCTTAGAACATATAGATAGTAGTTTGTGGAATCCGTCCAAGGCAATAGAAGACAGGGAGGGAATTTAACTATAAGGAAAAGAAGGTAGGCTCACCAACTGCATGCATAGTCTGGAAGTTTAAAATATCCAATTTTCGCATTTTGTCTAAGTAGCTCCTATAGACCTTTTGAATCTCGTCCACAAGATCCTTGTGTTCAAACTTCTCATCAATCTTCAGCGGCTTGAGCTCTGGAACAATCTTTGGAGTCTCCAGTGTTTCGGGCTCGGATTCTTCTAGAATAGTGGGAAGACCCCCAGTTCTTGCGAGTTTCAGTTCCATCTTAAGCTGTTCTACTATGTCCTCATGCTCGTACGTAAAATCCAAATCATCTTGGTCATCCGAATTTGAGAAACACTTCTTCTCAGGAGAACCGGTTTCCTCATTGTTTTCTGAAAAATCTGTTCGTGATTCCGCCTCTTCATGGGATGAGTCTTGCTGTTCATGCTTTTCCTCTTCCATCAAATTTGAATTGTGCTTTTGGAGTTCTAATTCTATGTAGTCATCGTCTAATTCATTGAATTGCTCTCTCCCGATGACTGCTTCTGGCTGTTGACTGTATGTTTTATTCTCCTCTTCCTTCTCCTCATCAATGACCACACAACTTTCAGTACTGATTCGATCAGCCCAGAATTCGTTGACAGAATCAGATGAATGAATATGATAGTTGCTTGCACAGAAGCCAATGTTGGAATAAACAGACTCTTCTTTTGTATCACACGGGAAACTGTAACATCTTGAAACAAATTGAACTTGATCGAATGCACAATGCTTACCCTCAAAACTATCCTCTAATGCATCCCATTTGCCCTCCTCGGAAATTTTCTCTTTAACGAGAATCTCATGCTCATCTTCGTCCATCTCCTCTACATTATCCAAACTGGGAACAGAGTCCTCTGCTTTCTCTTCAATAAAAGCCTTTCCATCTAATTCAGTTTTCCCAAACCCCTCATCCTTGGAGAGTCCTGCATCAAAAGCTATCTCCTCCTCATCAGAACTCTTATCCTCGATTAATGTTTCCTGTTGTGGGTGGTCTACAAATGCAACACTTTCAACGAAATCTTCTGCTTCATCTGCAACAACGTCCTCCGCCTCTAACTCATCTTCATGGAAATTATCATCACCAATATAGCCTCCTGGATCAAGAATCGGAGTAGGGTTTATCTTATCATCACCATGTGAATCATGAACCGCTTCATGTAGAGTAAAGCTGAATGTCTTCGGTTCTTCCACATATCCACTGATGCCTTTACCAGACAAGAATTCATACTTTCTAGTGCTCACCGATGAGCCAGCGGTCTCCTTCACAACAGAATTCTCTCTTTCTCCATTTATCTTATCAGTCTCCGCTTCCCCAGACCAACCAGAATCAATTTGATGATTGTCGGTTTCACGTTTCTCAAAATTTTTCCTTAGCCGAAACCTGCCAAGAAAAGAAGCATGGTATTATATTAGCGGTAAGTGATCAGAAAAAAATATATATTAAAGAGGACAATAACCAATACAAGAAAAAATCAAAGCCTACCTGAGAATCTGTCTGAATATGGATCCAAGCACGTAAAACAGAGAGCTGTAGACAAAAACAAAGATAGAACTAACAACTCTGGACATGTTTCCAAGCATAAAAAGGTTTACCATACTTGATTGTGTCGACAAAAACTAAAGTGGGTTTAGATTGTCAAAAAAGAAAAACCTGGTACCCATCACCTAAAATCAACATGTTTGGCCTTAAACACAAATTGTAAGCAAAGCTAACAATGACACCTGAGGGGGGAAAGGTGTATGCAAATGAAAATGGTGTGTCAGAAATTCTTGGAGACAGTGGACTCCCCACTTGTAGAGAGCGAAAGATGTGGACGCGAATTCAAGCATCTGTCCGTGGAACAATTGGCGAAATTTGGGGTGTTGAGTGAGGAGAGAAGGATTCAGGTAGAGAAAGCTACGTTTTCCAAGATGGAGGGAGTGTATTGGAAAAAAATCTGAGATGCCAATACCTGTACTTTTGGGCCTTTTTTCTTAAGCGGAAAAAGATTTATTTGCAGGTGAAGTTTCTAAAATTTCAGCTTTTTTTGGAAGAATATTTTCTACTTCTGACACGTTTCAAAGTGGGACTTTAAGTCAACATCCCATCCATAGTTTGAGCCTTGAAGTGGGGTAGTTTCGTGTTCTTTGGACTAGGGGTCGTTTGTTTTGTTGTACGTTTTAGTCTCCATTGCAGCACAGGAGGAGACTTGTAAGTTGTAACAGGTGACTTGGTCGGTGGATTTTGGATCCCATCTTGAAAGCCACCAACCACCTTCCTTTCTTTCACTGCCCAAAATCAAGCATAAAAGGATAATATACTAATTTTCCTTTTATGATTCTTTATCTTGTCCTCAGCTATATATTGGGCATGGGAGATCTAGTGTGGCCCCTAACTATGTAGCTTGCCTTGACGATATAACATTGAACCCTTCTTGTACAATTACTTAATTAGCTTGATTCTCTTACCAAATATGTGTAGTAGTTTGATCTTATTTTGCGATCACGTTTGGTGCCATAACAACAACTTAGTGTATACTGTATAGTTTGTATTGATAGGGATGCATCAGCAAAAATCAGTAAACAATGTGATTATATTATAAGAGAGAAGAGTAGTTAACCAAATTTCTTATTTTGGCGGGAAAAACGCATTTGAAGCATTAAATTAATCACTGTCCTTCCAAAAACGAGCCTTATGTCTCCTGGATAACTTGTAAAGGCATTTCAAGCTTGAACAAGAGCATATGATAATTTCATATTATTGTTGAATATCCTGCTTAGGTGAATAACTACTTACCACAACGAACAAATTATCGCATTAATGCACCATACATCTAAAACAGAGAATACTTCTACAGCAGTCCAAATAATAATCTATTTTGTCCTAAGTTTTAAATTGTTAAGACGAAACTATACCCAAGAATATAGTATTCAACCTGTGTTTTCCCTTCCCACTAGAGATACTGTTAGTGTCGGGAGTAGGCCGCAAATTGGAGAGAAAACAAGCGAGGCCCAAGTGAGATCCACACTCGTGGGCTTGGACACCACCAAGTAACCTAAAACCTTAAGGCATTGGGTACACGAAAATCTTTTGGGTTACTTTGTTGTGTCCAAGCCACGAGTGTGGATCTCACTTGGGCCTCGCTTGTTTCTCCCCGATTTGCGGGCTAATCCCGGTCCTAACAAGTGGTAGCGGAGCTGAAAGTTCGGCTGCGATTGATATTGATGCGCAACATGGTTTGCCCCGTGGTTGCTAACCCCACGTGGAGCGAGCTCGAGACTCCAGTTTTAGGCCCAGGTGTAGAGTTGTAAGGCGTGACTCTTGAAAACCTAAGAGAATGGCAGGCACGTGCTCCTTTGAATGCGGGCTTGGTGTTGTGGAGCGGACTCTTGGATGTCGCAAAAGATGCTTCTTTGTAGGAGGAATATGCCTAAGCCCGATGTAGAAGAAACTCACACTTGAGGGGGAGATTGTTGGATGTCCAAGTGTGAGTAATCGTCCCACATCGGATGAAAAGAGACCAAGTGAGTGAAATATAAATGGAATGGACCCATGTACCCAATGCCTTAAGATTTTTGGTTACTTTCTGGTGTCCAAACTCATGAGTATGGATCTCACTTGGGCTTCGTTTGTTTTCTCCCCGATTTGCAGGCTACTCCCGGCGCTAACAGATACTTCCATCCTCTTGAAGATCAAGAACACACTAAGCACCTACTTCTTTTTTTGGTTTCTCATCCGATATCCGAAGCTTTGGCCCGAGTAATCCGAATTCGACCGGGGTCGCACACCTGAGTATGGTGGATGAATCTCGTAATAAGAATTTTCTAGATATACGAGAACTCGAATCTGAGACCTCACTCAAGCGGAACTAAATCGCTTACCACTTCAACCAACCCATATCGGTACTAATCACCTACTTTTATTGGTTGTTTTTGTTACCACTGGAATATTCCAAAAATTAGAGCAAAAACACGTAGTAATATAAAATCTTCGGGCATTAGGCAATTTCTTTTCAGTTTTCATCTTTTTTTTTTCAAGGTCAAATGCACCATCCTTAACCCACCAAGAGGCATGTGGAATATTTTTTTTGTTTTCCAGTGATATCCAGAGCTTTATCCCGACTAAACCGGTCGACTCGCGTCGCAGACAAGGGACATATGGAATATTGCTGAAGTATTTCAGTATATTCATAATGGACCTACTTACTTCATTAACCATATGCAGAATATATATTTAAGTAAACTTATATATTTATCTTCTAATTTATATTTATATTTTTATCTTTCATCTTTCATTTTTTGGATATTTTATCTTTATATTATAAGTTCAACCAATTGTCCTCAAACACTTTATATATGAATTACGCTCTGTCACTTATTTTCATTATTACAATTAATTGTTAGGATTGAATTCACTTATCTTGTTAGAACAACCATGGTTTTATCTGGTTACATTTAGAATCGAAATAGAAAAAGCAATAGACGTGGTTTTTTGGAAGAAAAAAAAAAAAGAGGATTGTGCAATAGAGGTATAAATGCATTTTGCTTTTCTTTTTTTCTTTTTTTTTTTAGAAGAATTAATGCATTGTGCTTGATTACAAACAACTTCACTATGATGGTTATGTTTGGAATCATAATTTAATGTTATTTTTTTCTTATTCGGGCTCAAAATTTACCGAAAGTCTAACAAAATCTCGCTTAGTGCTTATCTTATCTCATTCTTTAATTTAATCAAAGAAACATGAAAATTAGATTGAAAATTTTTTGCTCAATCCTCCATCACTTATGGCGTGATGGTTTTTATCGAGTCTGTTCAACAAAAGCTATGATTGTTTCTAGACACTCTCGTCATTAATTGAGGGTCTTTCACTTAATTATTGTTCTAAACTCCATCGCCCACTTCACATCCCACGGATCGCTATTTCATGGCCGGCTGTGCTTGTCTTTTTCAAGCTTCATTACACCACCATTCATGGTTGACAATCGTGACTTTAAGAAGAAATTTATTGCGACCGACAAAAATGGAGATATTTATTGCGTGATTAAATTACTACATGTTCCAATAAAAAAAAAATCCACCGAGATAAGTATAAAATTAAATTACTGCTAGATGTTTGGATGGATGTCAATTATGGTTCCACCGAGACATATTTTTTTTTCTTTTGAACCTGTGACATATTTTACCCAAATAATGACATGTTTTGCAGTGCGTTAATAAAATTAACCAACCAAGTGTATATGTACGTCAGCTTGTTGTCTCTTTCCACCACTTATTTCAAATTAAATACAATTAAAGTGATTGATATCAGCCTCGTAATTTTGTATACCTTGGTTTTGCAACTGGCGACTCGAAAGGAATTCTTGATATTGGAGGTAAGGAGCGTTGTATTGTTGGGAAAAATTTCTTTGTGCAATCTTTTTTGTCCACTGCGTACGTAAAAAGCATCAATTGACCAATTTTTCACATTATTTTAGGTTCGGCTTGGACTTCTTTTGGAGTTTGGACCATACGAAGTCTAGTGTGGCCCTAAAGTAGCGTAGCCTTCTCTTTATTTAGCGAAAGCATAGTACTACACCTTGATTAAAAAAAAAAAAAGGAAAAGAAAGCAAAACGCTGAACCTGATTTACCAACGTGGGTCAAATTTTGATAAGAAATTGAGACATCCATGATAAAGAAATAGTGGCTAAATTACATTTAAAACATCTTAATTTTGATAGTTATTTTACTCAAGTATTTTTTTTAATGTCATCAATTCAGCAATTTGACTTTCCAAACATTATTATTTTGGAAATTGAAACGCCCCGACCCGTATTTACCGTACACAGTAAACACGAGCCGGAACTGTGACAACCCAGCCCAACAAGCCCAAGCATACAGTGTGGACAACCTAAACTCGGCCCAACGACCCAAAATAATAAACAACAGTATGGCCCTACGGCCCAAAATCGATTACATCAACAACAATGAAACTGGCCCAATGGCCCAACAACAATAACAATATGCACAGCGGAAGTCTTAAACTCACTAACACTGTATGCGACACATGCAATCTATGGATCCAAGTCTGTCCAAGGGAAACGCTGCAGCCTGTCTGGAATGTACCAAGCCTGTACATGAAACAACTCATCCTACGGGATGAAACCCCGCAGGCGAGGGGTGAGTCCGAAACGCTCACCGACGAAAGATAAACAATGATATATTCAACCATAATACTTTCAAAGCAATGCAACCATCAAATCAGATGAATCTAACATAAACAACACGACAGAGAAATCTTACTAAATCATATCTAATCCATGACCATCTAATACTGACTGTACCGTACACTAGTGCCCGATCAGGACACCTCAACTCTACTACATGTTGGGTAACCGACCCAGTCTCAACAGACTATACTACACACACTCTAGTCCTGACAGACTATACCCAACTAAGGTTCCTCATCGTATGTTGACTTACCGCTACTATGCCTGTAGATCATCTAACCCGGTACCAAAACAATCTCAACATCTCGTGAGCCTCGCTCACCGGGTAGCCGGCAACCAGCACGGACCATACCCAATCAACATCACAAACCGGTCCCCGGGTAGAATCACAACACAACACGGCAACAGCAGTCACCACAACAACTTGTAACCACAACATCAACAATACTCAATATCTGATCAAAACGACAGGAGATACTCATCCAACAATTATCAAAGAAGCCAACAAGCAAAGGACAACTGGCAACCGATGCCCACGACAATGGTCTACTCACAACCAACGACAATAATTAACACCCGTAAACTGGCAACCTATGCCGACCATAGTCAACCGACTAAACTGAGGACTGACAACATCCAAAGGTATGATCATGAGATTCCATGCAAATGAACATATCACGCCATAGCCCAATAAGCAAAAGCACATTTCAAACAAAACTGAGCCAAGACCAACAAAAGAATATTTATTATTATTTCCAGTTTTATCTTCCGGGCCCGTCACTGGACAAGCTAGGGTCGTACCTGGTTATTAACTAATTCTGGATGCCAGGCCCCACCACAATTCGGGATCAACATCCCCATATCTCAAATCCAGGATCAACATCCCAATATCTCAAATCCGGGGTCAACACCCCAATATCACAAATCCGGGGTCAACACCCCAACCAACAAACCCTCTGGCAAGGCACCACAGAACCAGTCTCTAACCATCTAGTCGTACCACTACTTTCCAAGTGACTATTACATCATCTCAATTAAATTCCAATTTTCATTCCAATTTCCGTTATCCTTTTCCCAGTTATCCACAATCAATAATCCAACATCATCCAAGAACCAATATCACAATCCAGTCAACAATTTCATATCACCAAACTTCCACATCAAACAATTCAACAATATCAACCGTTCAACAATATTTCCAACACGACATACACAGGGCTAACACGTTCCTACAGCAGCATCAACAATACCATAGCAATCATGTAACAGTCAACAATCATTCCAGCAGATCAAACAAACAACATAAACACACAAACCACAATACTACACACACAGGATTACGGGCACATATCAGGGTTTATCCATCCTCACCTTGGCCTGTTATTTACTCTGGGTTTCCATCACAAGTTCCAAAGTCGGTTCCTCGTTGAACTGCTCGGTATCAACTCCTATATAACACATAGTATGCACACATATAAGATGCACAGTAAATTATATGCAAATGACAATTAGTACTGTAACCGTAAATAAGGTGCTAGCCGGCTCGGTTATCGTCTCGGGTTATATTCCATTATCATCATCTTTCACCATTTAATTCTAAGTCAAAAATAATATATACTATCCGGGTATTGTTCCAGTATTATATTTTGATATTCCTTTCCCAAGTATTTTTCATGAAAATAATTATTTATCATATCATATGAAAATATAATTAAAATAGTTCCCTGAAAATGATAACGTACATATACATATCTTTTCCCAAAAGTAATTTTCATAACGTATATCAAAGGTATTTTCTATATAATAATTTCCAAAATACATATATTTCCCGAAATTCCATAATACGTGTACCCCATTTCTAAAAGTAAATTATCATAAGGTAGTAATTTTATAAGTCATACAATAATTTTCTTAGAAAATAATCATTCGATAAGTATTTATATCCTCCAAATTCTAGTATGTACATATATATTTCAAAATGTTTCCATAGTGTATATATCTTATCTTTTTTTTTAAATACTTATCATACTATAACTACCTTGATGATAGTATGCCATAGTATTATCTTTTGTAAAATTGTATTTCCAACAAAATATAAATTATATATGTATATATTGTTATTTCTTTCTTTTTTTTTTTTGACTGGGCCAGCCCCATAAAAATTCTGGGCCAACCCAAGACCAAGCCCAAAGGTTCACACCCAAGCCCAATATCGCACCCAGCCCAGGCTACATCCGGGTCATCCTGACCCGTATCAACAACCCATCCGGGTCGTCCTCACCATCCGGGTTCGCTCACCTTGCAGCGGCGGAATGACGCGGCACGGCGAGTCCAATCGGACGGGACGACGACGAAGAGGAGACGAGGCTGTGCGAGGTGAAGGCGTGATGGAGGAGGAGGTGATGGCGGCGGTGTGAGACGGCACGAGAG
>JAKUCV010005840.1:0-72467 GCA_028386065.3 Turnera subulata | reverse complement strand
TGGCAAATTCCTCAATGAAAGTACAATTTTTACCTTTTATTAGTTAATCATTATCATGCTTTCCTAGTTTAGTGTAACTTAGAAAACCCAAAACACAAAACCCGATTTAGGGCGTTTGACGTTCGTCCGTTCGGCCTTTCATTCAAAGGTCGGATTCGGTTGTCGGTCTGGCTTTTTCATCGGTCGGATCGGCAGGTCAACATCAAAACCCAGTCCAGGACGCGCGACACCGTCCGTTCGGCCTTTCAACGGTCGAATCTGGTCATCGGTTTGGCTCTTCAAACGGTCGAATCGGTGAGTTGAGGGTCGCTAGCTGTTCGTGCGCGAACATAGGCTGGGATGATATGTTTCTTATTGGCATAATTAATCCGGGTACAAAAAAAAATGAGGGTCAATTTTACAATCGCCACTCTTTCTTGGGCCTTTTCCAAGGACCGAAATCATAATCTTGGCACATAACCTTTTGCATACAAGGCCTTATATATAGGACAAACCCATCAATTAATCAGGCCACGATGTTCACAAATCCCAATCGTCATCCCAGGCCTAACCTACATTTTTTAACCAAAACTTTATGTGGGTAAAGAGGGATTTGGAGAGGGTGTGGGCGATGATGATGATGGTAGGCGGGGGTATGAGTAACAAGGCAGTAATCATGCTAAATAGAATAATAAACGACACCGTCGCTGTCTCGTTGATACTGGAATATTGACACTTGACAAGCTATCATCAGGAAGCATTGTTCTTTCAGCAAGAAAATAACATAAAAATAACAATAATAACCGACGCAATTGCAACTCTTCTATCACTTATCCAATTGCAACTCTTCAATGTTCAGAAAAATAAAAGTCATGATAATTTCCAAGGTTATTAAAACCGGACCGGTTCGACCGGTTATCCCGGTTCAACCGCGTTTTCAGGACAACTCCGGTCCGGTTCACTAGGAAAAACCCCCCAGTTATAGAACCGTTTTGAACCGGCCGGTTTTTACGGTTTTTAACGAACCGGCCGGTTTTTACCGGTTAAAAATTTTAAAAATGGTGAGAGTAAGACTTGAACCAATACGTTTTAGTATATATTGAGAATGACTTCAATTTTGACCATAAAATTATTTTAATGAATATATTTTGACTATTTTCTTAAAAAATTAATATAATTTAATAAAACGGTTGAACCCCGGTCGAACCCCGGTTGAACCCCGGTTTTCCTTGAACATCCCCCTCGCCGGTTCAATGGCCGGTCCGGTTTTCAAAACCTTGATAATTTCCATTAGAAAAAGTTAATTTGCTGTCTCCCTAAAGAAATTTTTACAGCGGTAGAGAGGAATGCCCTCTCCTTTCAATGCTGAAAGTTAATTTTTTTATGTTTAAAAAATGTTGTAACCAAAATAATACTTGCTTATCGTCATATTTCAAAACTTTGTACTCGATTTTTTTTTTTTAATCAAAAAGAATTTCAAGTATCCTAGACCTTGAATCAAAAAAAAAAAAAAGTATCCTAGACCGGAAAAGAAAAAAAGATACATTTGCAAAGGTGTCAGCCAACATGTATAGGTAAGTGTACAAAATCTACACCACATGTCATATGTGCCAGATGCCACTTGGTAGTTGGCAACCCAAATTACACTTTTAAGCTGATGCTTAAACTTCTTTCCTCCTTTCTTTCATTTATTATTTATGTTTTTTTTGAATTCAGTTCAGCTGGTGGCAAACGTAAACGTAACAATGTTGATCTAGTAAAGGAGAGCGAGAATCAAAGAGAGTGCATGCATTGACACCAGAGAAATAGTACAATGTAATTCACAAGAAAAAGAATCCCTTAACAATTCTTAATTATTGTTTAAGAATTCCTGGAAAAAAGAGGAATGTTTCTTCAATTTAAAGTGTAAAATTAGTTCAAAATAAAAATGATAGAAGCAGCATTGTGTTCCAGCTACAGGTTTAAAGAGGGACTAAAGTTGTGTGACTTTGGCCCTAGTGTCTCCTATATCCACCATACCATTTTTTAAAAAAACATCATACCAAATCTCCAAGTCTTGCCTTAAAAGCAAAGTTGTCAATATTTTTCCCTCCCATGACAAAAGGAGATTAGAACTAGAAGAGTACAAAAAATATGGATTCCATTTGATTGAAGGCTTCGGAAGGTAGATTTTCAACGACGCTAGCACACGAATATTAGATCCATAATCAACCATGCTAGCATCGTTTCGTTTCAAAAACCTCACCGCCTAAGTAGGAATTATTGGCATGTTGTAACTTGTAAATAAATACACTGTTAAACCATCTTCTTGACTATCTGCAACAGAATCAAGGGCTGTCAGGAAGCAATAAGAATTAATGTCTATTCACCTTTGCAGTTTCTGTTTCACATTTTTTTCGATGTGGAATAAATTTCTCCTATGCTCTCCAAACAGAGCATATAAACTGATAATAAAACCCCACCTCTAGAATCTGTGCTAAAAGAAAATGTATGGATCAGGATGGACAGTGTATCCCGTAGGTGGCCCCCAAACCCAAATATTACATTAAACCCAGCAAGGGTCAAACAATGGGTTTCGTTGACCAAACCTAAATAGAAGTGCTCCTCATGCCTTTATCTGGCCGTCAAGTACACCTTAAAGATATCATGTGTAATTCCTGGCAATTCCATTATTCGTATGATGGATTCTTCATCAAAAGAATAGATCGACTTTGTAAAATCAAGTGAATCCATATGAAATATCTGATTGAAAAGAAACAATATTAGCATTTTAGCTTTTCTTGAATACTAGGTCCGCACAACTATACATGAAGACAGAGAGAAAATAAAAAATAACAAATACTTAAATATAAGACATACCCAAAACGTAGAGCCTCAAACATCTGAAGACAGAATAGTTGAGCCATGTACTTGCTCACTTTGGACAACGGCTTGCTACATTACAAGCCATGCTGTTCATTTTGGATTAACAATTAGAGGCCGTATATTTTTCAAGCAATATACTACTAGAAAAATGCTGACCATGTTAGCGACCTTTTTCACCTTTAAATCAGTCACTAACTTGAATTGCGACGTACTTTATGACTAAAATTTTTAGTCGCAAAATTGAGGTAGCTAATGAGGTAGTGATGGATTTCGCGACCGATTTATTTGCGACGGATTTGTGACCAATATTTGTGACGGATTTGTGACCAAAGTGTGTGACCAAAATTGTGACCCAAACAAGGTTCGACGGAAATTTCCGTCACAATCTTATTGGTCACAGATATTCGTTACTTTTTTTCGTTGCACTTTTGACTTTGGCAAGTGAAAACAATCTACATGTTAATAATATGTAGCAAAATCAGTCGTAATTAAATAATTAGTCACTGGATATATGAGATCTATTATATCAAAATTTAGCCCAGACGGTGAATGAATCCAACAATTCATGTAACCAAATCAAACATCCAAAACCATGATATTTGCAATCCAAATCCATTGTACAACATCCTTAATACAGTATAAGGCTCACATGCTAGGTATCAGTCATGCTAAACTATATTAACAACAAAATGCACGGCCCTCGTTATCATCACTACACTATCATCGTCATCACCATTCTGTAACAGCCCCGGTAATTTTTGTGTTTTTACCGTCACCGTAAAATTTATTTTTACAATTAATTACTGTTAAAATTAATCTTGAATAACTAATTAACGGTAATTTACACTTCGAATTCCGAAACCGAGCACTACCCCACGCTCGGGATTTTTCTGCGGAATTTTCGGACCGAAGTTGGCATTTTTCGGGTCCAGATATATCGAGAAAAGTCAGGATTAACCCCGAGTTATCGGGCTAGGAATTAATCAAGGGGGTATTGTTAATATTTTCTGGTCCGGACGGAACACGACTGCATAAAGCAGCCGCCTTCATCCTGTGCACATGTGAAGGATTGTCTCCCTCCTGTGCAGAACGTGACTCGGTGTATTATTACCCTGTCTGCTGCACTCACATAGACCATCACCACCTTACTTCCCTGCAGATTTCCTCTGCAACACTTCATCTGCAACCCTGCAAAACACCTGCCAGAAGCCACCTTTCGCCGTAAAAACTCATCTCACAAACCCAGGAAAACAATAAAATAAACACCATCCACCAACCCGCAAGCGCCACGTCATCACCGCCTACCCGTCACCTTTCCTCCTCCCTTCGCTACTGTTCACGTGTAAGAGAACAGAGCCGTTACACGCGACACCACCCCTCCCATCACACTCCCCGTGTCGCCGCCGTCAAAACCCAGCCGCTGCCGCCCGATTTCACCGCCCGACGCGCCGCCAAGGACGAAAAACCCGACGGGCTGCACCACCTGCAAACAACACCGCCGCCGACGGTCGCTGCCCAGCAGCCGACGCCTTCGCCTCCGCAACGTCTTCCCTGCGACGTGCCATCCTTCTGCCGCCCTGGTCCTCCGTCGTCGCGCCACCGCCTGCGTGCCCGAGGTGAGCAGACCCGCTTAGTGGAGGGCTCGACCCGGTTGCGTGAGGCTTGACCCGTTTCGTGGTCGGGTCGCGACCTGGGTCTAAGCCCTGGGCTGCGCGGGTTCTGGGTCGGGTTCGGCTTGGGCCTGCTGCGGTCTGGGCTTGGGCTTGGTCATGGGTTGGAGTTTGGCTTTGGGTTTGGGCCTGGACTTGGCCCAGCCCGGAAATATATAAAAAAAAGAAAAAGATAATAAATATAATTCTGGAATAGATAGGAAAATTCTGGAAAAAAAATTAATTGGAGAAAATAATGGAAAGGGGTGTAATTAAGGTAAATAATATTATGGAAATAAAATAGGTATATTTTGGGAATAAGGATAACTTGTATTCTAGGAAAATATAAATAGTGGAATAATTGAGGAGAAGATCATGGAAATAATAATAATAACAGTGATAGTAATTAAAATTTTGGAAGATATATGGTATACCATATGAGGAAGTATTTATTTTGGAATATGTAGATGGTAAATAATAATTATTTTCAACAAATATTTTGGGAAGTACATACTTGTAGAAATAAATTGGAAAGGGTATTATCAAGTAGATACGTACCGGAATAATACCTGGAAGTAAGTATAGGTATAAGAATAGTATTATTTAGACACCGGGAAGTAAATGGTGAAATAGGACGACGATAGAAATAACCCGGGGAAGTAACCGAGACAAGTCCGTATTTAATTTTCGTAAATACAATAGTAGCATGACATTGCATATCACTTATATGTGCATATTATTTGCTTGATATAGGAGTTGATAACGAGCTGATACCTGAGGAGCCGGACTTGGAGTCAGTCGGACAGTTCCAAACTTGATATCGGCTAAGGTGAGGATGGATAACCTTGGATATGTACCTGTAATGCTGTGTATGAATTTGTTGTTTGCTTGAACTGTTTATTAGCTGCTATATGATTGCTATGAAAACTGTTGATGTTACTGTTGCTATTTGTTGATGTGGTCTTGCCATGATGTTGTTGAAATATGCTGTTGGTTTGTGATATTGTGAGAAATTATTGAACTGTTGATTGTGAAGATTTGGAAATAAGAAATTGTTGGCTGGTTGAGTTTGAGAAGTAATTATGATGATTAAAGTTGAGTTATGATGATAGAGTATTGGGATTGGAAATTAATTTGAGATGATGGTATAATTGTCACTTGGAAAGTAGAGGTACGACCCGATGGTTTGAAAATTAATTCTGAGATGCTATGGTTGGTTACTTGTTTTGGTTGACATGATGATGACTGTGGTTGAGGTATACCAAATACCCAGTGGCTCGAATATGCCGAATATCCGCAGTGGCTCAGATATGCCGAATATCTGCTTGGCATATTGCCTGAGGTTGGGGTATACCAAATACCCAGTGGTTTGGATATACCAAATATCCGGTTTGTGGTTATAGATTCCAGTATGGTAAAAGTGGTGTGATTCTCTTAGACCTAGCATCCGGAGTTAATTAATAACCAGGTACGACCCTAGCTTGTCCAGTGACGGGCGCGGAAGATAAAATTGGGATTAAGATAATAATTAAGCATTCTTTTGGTCTTGGTTAGTTGCCTGTGGTAGTTTTCTTGTGATGTGGTTGGTTGTGTTTTCTGTTGAGATTGTTGTGCTATTTCGAAAGTATTACAGTTGAATATATCTCTGTTTATCCTTCGTCGGTGAGCACTTCGGACTCAACCCTCGCCTGCGGGGTTTCATCCCGTAGGTTTGGTTGATCGTAGTTCAGGTACGATGTTCGTTGGCTGCTGCTTACTTCTCCACCTGACTCCGGATCCATACCCCGCTGCATCTGCATTCTAGTCTTCCGCTGCTTGTCTTTCTTTTATGATATTGCTGTTGTTGTTGTACTATATCAGTTGTTGATTAGTTTGGTGTGTAATGGATTGAATAATGGTCCCCGGGATCGGGTGACGAATATTGTATTTGGGATTTGCTTGTATTGTATTATACATTATATGTACTGTCTGCTACTGTAGTTGGAACAGTTCTGGCACGTGTTTACCCTGTACGGTAAATACGGGTCGGGGCGCTTCAGTTTGGTAGCGGAGCAGGCAGTAGGTCATTAGGGACATAACTGTGGTTGCATGATTGCTTGTTTGTGCATAAGATTTGTCACGACATGATATGACATGCATTCATATACATTCTCATATAGGTACGAATGGATCCGGTTGGAGGAAATCAGCAAGCTGGAGGTCACTTAGATGACGATCAGGTATCGGTGGATCAACCGCAGCAAGTTGCGGGAGGTCCAGAACAACTTCCGAATGTTCCTATGGGAGATCCTACGCAGATGTTGAATGTGGTCACTCAGATTCTGCGAAGGCAAGATGCCAGAGATGCTCGTATCGCAGCTATGGAAGCTCGAGAGCATGAGAACCAGGGACCAGTTGAGGATCTAGTGTACATGAAGCTGGAGAAGCTTGGGGCCGAGATCTTCACCGGTGTCACTACACCACAGGATGCTGATCGATGGCTCAGGCAGACAAACAGGGTCATGCTGAAGCTGACATGCCGGAATGACAGGTGGGCCAGATATGTCGCCGCCATGTTCCGAGGAGATGCTGTTGATTGGTTGGAGTCTACCACCAGGGACATGCCGACACCTATCACTATGCCGTGGACCCAGTTCATGGAGATGTTCCGGAGGAAGTTTGTTTCCGAGGCATACCAGGACCAGTTGAGACGGGAGTTTTTGGGACTGCAACAGGGACCGGATCAGTCGGTCAATGACTATGAGGTGAAGTTCAACCGTTTGTCCATTTATGCCAGTGAGTTTGTAGCTACTCCGGAGGCCAGATGCAAACGTTTCTGGGATGGTCTTCGATCGGGTATCCAGACAGTTATGGGGTGCAAGGCCTATGAGACTTACCAGGATATGCTGACAGATGCCCTGAGAGCTGAGATTATCTGGCTTGGCAATGAGAGAGAGCAGCAGGAGATCCGTAAGAGGCATGCTGCACAGAGTTCTGGGGGACAGAACAAGAGGTTCCAGACACCAGCGAACCGATCAGGATACGGACAGAGCCGGTTCATACTAGGGAGTCAGGGACGTGGATGGAACAACAACTACAACGACCGAGGTAGCTCTTGGACTCAGTCTGGAGGGACTTCATCTTGGAGTGCTCGCCCGAGACTTCCTCTGTCTCAGGTGAGGTGCTATGAGTGTAACGAGGCTGGACACTACCGATATGCTTGCCCCAAGTTAGGAAGATCTGGAGGTCCAGCACCTGTTCAGACGGTGCAAGCTTCAGTTGCTAGTGTTCCCAGTGGTTCTGGAGCGCGCCGAGGTCGAGGACGTGGAGCTGTTCCTGCTAGGACCCAGTCAGCCATGAACCAGAGTACTGCAGTGCCGAGAGCATTTGTGATCACCGCTGAGGAGGATCCAGAGAATGCTGATGTTATAGCAGGTACCTTTACAGTTTTTGGTAGTACTGCTTATACATTGATAGACCCTGGTGCCACACATTCATTTATTGCTCAGAGCTTTGCAATCCTACATAACTGTGTGGGAGAGAGTTTAGCTTGTCCAATGAGGGTTAGGTTACCTGCGGGTATAGTAGTCAGATTAACCCATGTGTGCAGAGATGTTTCGCTTTCATACAATGGCGAGGTATTTCTTGCACGGTTGATTGTGATGAATATGGGAGGTTTTGACATCATCTTGGGGATGGATTGGTTGTCCAAGTACAATGCTATGGTGAACTGTCGCACCAAGGAAGTGTTGTTGACTTCCGAAGCTGGACATAAGATCTTGTTGACAGGTATTGGGAGAGCTGCTGCTACCTATAGTATCTCTGCTCACCAGGATGTGGGAATGAAGCCATTGGATCCAGATGCTTTGTTGACCCATGCCAAGGGTGAAGAAGTTCAGACTTCAGCTTTGGGGGACATTATAGTTGTGAGGGAGTTCCCAGATGTGTTTCCAGAAGATTTGCCAGGATTGCCACCTGACAGGGAAGTCGAGTATACCATCGATTTGATGCCAGGAGTGACACCTATCTCGATGGAACCATATCGGATGGCACCGACAGAGCTCCAGGAATTGAAGAAGCAGTTGGATGAGCTGCTTGAGATGGGTTTCATCAGACCCAGTACATCACCTTGGGGATCACCAGTCCTCTTTGTGAAGAAGAAGGATGGTAGTTTGCGGATGTGTGTGGACTACCGACAGCTGAACAAGGTGCTAGTGAAGAACAAGTACCCGCTTCCCAGGATTGATGACCTCTTTGATCAGCTACAGGGAGCTACAGTGTTCTCTAAGATTGATCTTCGATCTGGCTACCATCAGGTCAGGATTGCAGAGAAGGACATACCGAAGACGGCCTTCCGTACTCGGTATGGGCATTTTGAGTTCACAGTGGTTCCTTTCGGTTTGACCAATGCACCTGCAGTTTTCATGTGCTTGATGCACTTGGTCTTGAATGAGTTCTTGGATAAGTTCGTAGTAGTCTTCATCGACGATATTTTGATCTATTCCAAGAGCAGGGAAGAACATGAAGAGCACCTGAGGGTAGTGCTACAGAGGCTACGAGAAAAGGAGTTGTATGCCAAGTTTAGCAAGTGTGAGTTCTGGCTTGAGGAAGTTGCATTCCTTGGACATGTTGTATCCGGGGATGGGATTAAGGTTGACCCTGCTAAAGTGAAGGCTGTTTTGGAGTGGGAGCCGCCCAAGACGGTACCCGAAGTCAGAAGTTTTCTTGGCCTTGCAGGATATTACCGGAGATTCATCGAGGGTTTTTCCTTGATAGCCAGTCCCATGACCAAGCTATTGAGGAAAGACCAAGCCTTTGTATGGAGTAATGCATGCCAGCGGAGTTTTGACGAGTTGAAGAAGAAGTTGACGACAGCACCAGTCTTGACAGTACCTAAGCCAGGAGTGGAGTACGTGCTGTTTTGTGATGCTTCAGGCCTTGGTTTGGGAGCAGTTCTGATGCAAGAGGGCCGAGTGATTGCTTATGCTTCGAGACAGTTAAGGCCACATGAGAAGAACTACCCGACACATGATCTGGAGATGGCCGCAGTGATCCTTGCTTTGAAGATTTGGCGACATTATCTGTTTGGAGAGAGATACCGGATCTTCACAGATCATAAGAGTCTCAAGTACATCATGACTCAGAAGGAGCTTAACCTACGACAACGACGTTGGGTTGAGTTGCTGAATGACTATGATTGTACTATTGAGTATCACCCTGGAAAAGCTAATGTTGTAGCAGATGCTTTGAGTCGGAGACAGCCAGAAAATGCTTCCACGACTTACTCGATGTCTTCACTCATCGAGTTAAGGAAGATGGGAGTTGATTTGTCAGTTGATGAGACAGGAGCTTTGCTGACTCATATTGAAGTTAAGTCTAACTTAAGAGGCTGGATTGTGGAATTACAAGATGGAGATCCTGACTTGATCAAGCTGAAGGAAGCAGTCCGTAGTGGGAAAGAAGATAAGTTCCGCATAGCTGAGGATAGTGCATTGATGCTGGGGAAACGATTATGTGCACCCAGTGTTGGTGACCTACGCAGTCAGATTCTGAAAGAGGGACATATGACGCCGTATGCTATGCACCCTGGAAGCACCAAGATGTACCAGAATTTGAGGAGTCATTTTTGGTGGCCACGTATGAAGAAGGATGTAGCCGAGTATGTGGTTAAGTGTATCACTTGTCAGCAAGTGAAAGCTGAGCATCAGGCTCCAGCAGGGAAGATGAGATCTTTGCCAGTGCCAGAGTGGAAGTGGGAGATGATTACTATGGATTTTGTAGTTGGATTACCGTTGACCCGGAGACAGCATGATGCCATCTGGGTTATCGTTGATCGACTTACAAAATCAGCTCATTTCCTTCCCATTCGTCAGACAGATACTTTGGATATGTTGGCGGAACTGTATGTTGCAGAGATTGTGAGACTATATGGGATTCCTAAGTCCATAGTCTCAGACAGAGATCCGAGATTCACATCACGGTTCTGGAAGAGTCTGCAAGCAGCTTTGGGGACGAAAGAGTCTGGAAGAGTCTGCATTTATGTGTGTGTATGTGGTCTTGTTGTATAGGTTCGGATATCGGGCAGTTTCCCGAGGAGCCGGCGTCGGACCGGTCATAGTTTCCGAAGTTGAGTAATCGGCCAAGGTGAGGATGGATTTCCTTCAATATGTGCCTTATTACTCGGTTATTGTATTTGGTGTTGTTGCATTGTTGGATGCTGTGCTTTTGTTGTGTTTTGGCTCGGGATGTCTATCCCGGTGCTTGTTTGTTATTTTTGGGATGTTTATCCCCGTGTGTTTTTCTGTGTCTTTTGGTTCAAATCATAATAATGGAATAATTAAAGAATTGTGATGAGGATGTCGATCCTCGGTATTTTGGTTAGGGATGTCGATCCCTGAGTTTGGTTTTTAATGACGGTGATATAATTGTCGCGTGGTAAGTAGAGGTACGACCGGATGGTTAGAGACTGTTTTGTGGTGGCCATGATCTGGGTTCGTGTGATAAGCATGTCTATGCTTGGGATGTCTATCCCGGTTTTGTAACGACCCGGGTAAAATTTTCGTGACTTTTACCAAGCTGACTTGACTTTTACGGTGGTTAATAAATTTTATCGCGGTTAATCAGGAATTTTACCAACCCGAGTTAATTTTTATTATTTTTACTACTCTTAAATTATTAATATTATTATTATTGATGTTACCATTATTATTACTATTTTTTCTAAACAAAAATTATAGTAATATTATTAATATCTTGCTATGATATTTTCGTTACAATAATTTACTGGTTATAATTTAAAAAGAAATTCCATCTTTTATTTCTATGGTATTTAATAAATCAATCTTTGGAAATTTATTTTGAATTTTATAAAAAGAACAAATTGTTAAATGATGTTTGTGTTTTATAAAGATTAAGTTAAAATGATAAAACACAAGGTTGGGAGAAGTTTTGGCCGATACGACGTAGTTTTGGCGAAGCCAAAACATAAAACACAACCATGGCTGTGTTTTGACCAAAGGCTTTGAGAGTGTTGACTGGACATCACTTTAGACATCTAAACGACGTCGTTTTGTGCGCTGATAGGGCAAAGATAATTACCAGACAGCATCCTCTCCTATCTTCTCTTCTTCATTTTTCTTATTCCTATTCCTTCCCATTACCTCTTCCACTCTCCCGATTCCCCTCCACCATCTGCCACTTCCTTTTTCTTTTTCTTATTCTTTATTCTCTTCTACTCCTTTATTTCTCCTCCCCTCTACCCATTCTCCTCACGCCTTCCCCACCTCCTCATCGTCGCTGCACCTTTCCTTTCCCTTCAAACTGCCGCCATGTTCTCCCCCTCTTCTATCTCTCGCCGCCACAACCCTCGTTCCCCTGTCTCCTTCCTCCTTTCCTACTCCGTCTCCTCCACGCGGCCGTCGCCTCGCCGCTGCAAGGACAACCATCAGCCAAACTGTAAACCTCCACCCCCTACCTCTGCTCGCGGTCGTCACCACAAGACAAGCTCGACCCACCGAGCAGAGGAGCGCCGCCGCCACCATTCCATGGTCAGCCGATGCCGATCTCCTCAGCTCCCCCTCGATTTGTCTCACGCCGTCCGCCGCCCTGCTCCTCCCATCTCCTCCCTCGCGACGCCGCCACCAAGCCGAGGAGACATCGCCGCCCGAGACGCCTCCGACCTCCTCCCTACAACTCATCTGTCACACCGTCGCCGCCGACCCCTTCCCCTGTTCTCGCGGTGCTGACCTCTCCTCCTCCCTTCGCCACCGCGACGACCGCCGCCATCATTTCTCCTCTGAGACTTGCGCCTCTACCGCGTCTATCACTCGTCATCACCGAGCTTGGGTGAGTCTCTGGCCACATCTTTTCCTTCTCCTCTTCCCAACCTTTAATCAATTTGATTTGTGGTTTGATTGGATTGTTTTGATTGTGGAGCTTGTGGTCGTCGTGGGTGATTAACGATTGGGTGGTTTTGATTGTGGGTTTGTGACGGTGATGGGTTGGCCGTGATGCTGCTGTGTGCTTTGGGGTGTTTTGAATGCGTGGTGAACAGTAACGGAGACATGGGCTGGATTGAGGACTTCTGCGTGAACAGTGCTTGGCCGGAATCCGGCGAGGTTCCGACAGTCTCGGGAATTTTCCGGCGAGCTCGGAAATGGACTGTGGGTAAAACCCGAGCCTTGGATCACCCATGTGCATCATTAACGAACCCGAACGATTAAACGGACTCGGACTTTAACGACGGTTAATTAAACGAATAATTAACTTAATTAATATTAACCAAAGACTTTATTTTATGCAATTTAAATTATGTGCTATTTATTTAAATTATGCTTTTATGTTTTTATTTAAATTTATGCAGTTTATGCTTTTATTTTCCGATTGGGCTATTTAAAAGGCCCATAGTATTTAAATTTCCATTTTAATTTTATTTAAGGCCATCAAAATTTAGTTTCCGAATTTATTTATTCAAATGGGCTAATTATAATAAAAGGCCCATATCGTTTAATTTGATTAAGTCTTTTATTTAATTAGTTCAAAGTTGTTTTTATTATTTTCTCCGATGGACTAAACGCAAGTGAAGGTCCCCTGAACTTAATTTCCTAATTACGTTAATACGATTCTAATACGTTTAACTACCGTTCCTCTGGGCTAAATAATAATAGGCCCATATCCTATTCTATTCTTATATATATATTACTAATGATATTTCATTGGCCAAATAATATTTAGCCATAAATTTGATATGGATTTCGACTATATAAATTATTAGCTATATATGTATGATTAAGTAGTTAATGATTTAATTTATAAATTAAAAACAATAATATTTTTGGATTTAACTATGTATCTATAAGACTTGTATATAACCTGTATAGAATTTATTTTACGACTAAACTATGCTCCGTTAAGCTACCGTAACTATTATGTTAACATAATAAGTGGTAATATTATTTTAACTATTTATCTAAGATATTATTTTAATAAAGGTTATAATATTTCGACCACTAATTTATGTTACCGCTTACATTCTATTTAAAATTATCGGTATATGTATATTATTCATATACCATTTGGACGTATTTAACGATACCACTATTATATAATCATTGGCTACTAAACAAATACGTACTACCACTTTATCGAGTATAAGTACTTTATGGAATATTATATACTTAGTAATATGATTTCTTATATGTGATTTAAGCAACGTATTTATGAGTATGTATTTTCTTATCATAAGCGACCTAAGGGCCGGGATATCGGCTTGGGTGTTCGGTTTCGGTTTTTGATTATTAAGTATATTCGATATAACCGTTGGATTAAATTAATTACCACCAAGTCGGATGAACTGTTTGATAATTATTGAGATAATAAAATGAACAGTTAAGCCGTCTAAATACTGTTAAACCGGTATCATGCATAATCTTCTTATTGTGCATTATAAGTGATTATTGTGTTCCTATATATACATATAGGGTATCGAGGTTTGATCGGATAGCAGTTTCAGAGATACATCAGGTGAGGATGGATAATCTTTGATATGTCGCACATGATACTGTGTTTGTTCTTCTGTGATTATTTTGCCTGATTGAACTGCTGAGCCAATTGAGTTTGATTGTGATATTATTGCTATTGTGGTTGATTTATTGATTGTGGAATTTTTGTTTGATGAGATAGCTGATATTTGGAAGTTGTGTTAACGACTTATTTGTCACTTGGAAAGTAGTGGTATGACTGATAGGTTAGAGACTGTTTTGTGGTGGCTATGATCTGGTTACTTATGTTAAGCATGTCTATGCTTGGGATGTCTATCCCGTTATTATATTTTTGGGATGTCTATCCCGTTATTATATTTTTGGGATGTCTATCCCTGGGTTACTATTTGGGATGTCGATCCCTGGATTGATCTAGCACCCAGAACATGTTAATAACCAGGTCTGACCCCTAGCTTGTCCAGTGGCAGGGCCCCGAAAGATAAAACTTGATAATATTTAAGCATTCTTTTGGTCTTGGCTCAGTTATTTATCTGGTTGTATCTTGTTATGATTTTGCTGGAATTTTACTTCGAAAGTATTGTGTTGCCTGCATATTACTGTTTATCTTTCGTCGGTGAGCACTTCGGACTCACCCCTCGCCTGCGGGGTTTCATCCCGTAGGATNTGGAGTTTTGCATATGTTATTTATAAGATTATAAATGCTTCCGCTGTGCTAATGTTGTTACTGTACCCGAGGTCGGGTGATTGCTATTATATTGGGCCGTTGGGCCGGATTTGCTGTTGAATTTACTATTTATGCCACGTGTCGGCACTATTGTTCAGTAATTACTGTGCATTAGGTAAATTTGGGTCGGGGTGTTTCATATTTTGTGTCTTGATTGCAATCTTAAAGAAAAAAAAAAGAAACGGAAATGATAATAGTTGGATACTAATTTTTGGAAAAAAAAAAAAGATTGTGGGGGTTAATTATCCAATTGCGGGGGTCAATTATCAAAATTGCAGCAATCGAATTGCGGAGGTCGAGTCTCAAATTGCGGGGGTTAAGAGGTGCCACAGTATGCACTTTTAGTGGGACAATTTACGGAGGTTAGAGATCAAATGGCAGAGGTCGGTCATGACCTCCGCAAATTGATTTGTCAATTTGTGGGGGTTGCTGCAGAGGTCACCTTAACGACCCCCGCAAATTGTTTGTGGGAGTGGTAACAGCGGGGGTTTTTGAAACCTCCGCAAATTGCAGCGAAGTCAATTTGCGGGGGTCAAAACCTCCGCAAATTGTATAAAAAAACCTCCAGAAAAGCCAGCTTTTTTTGTAGTGGATGTTTGCCAGCCCAAGGAGAATGGGGGATTGGGATTTCGGAAGATGAACTTATATAACGAAGCTTTTCTTCTAAAGCTTGCTTGGACTATGAACACAGAACCATTGAAGCTGTGGGTACGTATCCTTTTTGCAGAATACTGGAAGAACGAGCATGGTAAATTAGTGATGAAATCTTCAGGTGACAGCTCCTTTTTGTGGAGGAATTTGAAGAAAGTATGGAATTTGCTTGGCGATAACTTAAAATGGGTAGTATCTAATGGAGAACAAGTTCATTTTTGGAAGGACAATTGGGTTGATGGAGTCAGACCATTGCAGGAGGAGCTCTCTGGTAATGTGGAAAATGCCAATTTCGATGTTAAAACTTCTGATTTTATCACTCATGATGGCAGGTGGAATGTGGAGCTTTTGCATCAGTTCCTAGATGATGACATAATTCAAAGGATCTTAGCTACTTGCCCTCCTACCCCTAATGCTCCTGCTGATTTTCTTGCATGGGCACCAGGTAAGGATGGTTGCTTTTCTATTAAATCTGCATATAGAGTGATAGATGGAGGCAATTGGAATGAAGCTAGGAGTATATGGAGATTAGTTTGGAAGTGGCCAGGGCCTCAAAGAGTGTGATCCTTCCTATGGACAGTTGCACATGAGCGACTTATGACAAACTTTGAGAGGTGTAGGAGAGGATTTTGCCAGTCTGACTTATGCCCTTGTTGTAAATCTGCAACTGAGACCTTAATCCACACCTTAAGGGACTGTCCTTTTGCTAAAGGGGTGTGGGATCATTTTCTTCCCTTGAATGTGGATAGTAGTCGCTTTTCAGCTTGGCTTGTCGTGACTGGTTAGAGGAGAACTTAAAGGGGACTTGCGACTGGGTTGTTAAATTTGGCATAATAGCTCGGATTCTTTGGCGCAAGAGAAATGACAGGATGTTCAACCCCAACAACTCTGATGTTGACATTGGAGTTTATATAAGAGCAATTCAACTCTTCCACAATGACGTGAAGGCTTCACAAAGCCGTACTACAGACCATGGTAGGGGAAAGGATGAGTCTTTGGTTGCATGGCAAGCTCCAAAACTAGACTGGGTGAAATTAAATACGGATGGTGCTAGCAAAGGCAATCCTGGATGTGCAGGTGTAGGAGGCGTCCTCAGAGATTCTCAAGGTAAATTTCTGCATGCCTTTGCTGGGAATGTTGGGTGGTGCAATGCTTTGAAGGCAGAACTGTTGGCTGTGAAGATTGGTCTTGAGATGGCTTGGGATCTTGGATATCGACGAGTTGAGTTAGAAGTTGACTCTATCACGGCTGACACTGTGTTATCACAGAAGTCTAATTCCAGGGGGGAATTCACTACGCTTTGCTGGTTCATTAAGCAACTGTTGGATAGAGTCTAGGTTGTACACATCTCACAGTTTATAGGGAGGCCAACAGATGCGCTGATTGGTTTGCAAATACAGGTGTTCATCTATCAGGAGATATAGCTAAATTTCATTTACCGTGTCAAGATGTTCAAGCCATTTTTTTGGTTGATAGTTTGGGAGCAACTGGCTCTCGGTTTGTCAATACTTCTTAATGGTGTTTATTAATAATACGGGCCGTGAGGCCCCCTGCTAGATCAAAAAAAAAAAATTACATGGTTAGTCTTCTATTCTATGGACTTGTTTAACTTTAAGTGAAGAGCATATTCCTGCGAACCTTTGCAGTAGAGACCTTTTTCTGTCGTTAAAAATGCCCTTTTTGAGTCTTAGTAACCAGAGGATTTACTGGGCAAAGGGGCTCTCAGAGCTAGATTCGGGAAGGGAAAGATCACTCCAGTGGCGGTGACCTAGGGGGGCCGAGGGTGGCCATGGCTATCCTTATTATCAAACAAAAAATGTTATATTGACCCCCTCTAAAAATTCTATCTAGCTTCGCCACTGGATCACTCATTATAGACTTGATTTCGAATTGGAAGCGGTGCTCGTTTCCTATTTAGAGAATTGTATCTTTCGGAATTCCTAGATGCTGATACAATTTTGACTCAAATTTAAGAACTACTTAAGCAAAATCAAGTCATTCATTATAATAGACGTTATTCCCTTTTTATATTCAGATTTTAATTGTAAGGCTCCCTAAATTTGATTAATTGTGAATCTTTCTTTTATATTAACAAGATATTCTTGAAAATTTCCTATTTTCCTCCAAAGTTATATTATTTTTTAAATATAATCAAATTTAAGATTACAACTAATAAAATTTAAGGAGTCTGCTTGAACCTAGGTTGAGCGACTATAAATAATAGTTATGAATTTTTTTAAAATAGGCTATTCGCTACACTGGACAACATGTTCCCAAAATTCCCAAATCCCCCGTTATAGGCGTAGTCCTAAAAAATAGAAAAATTGAATTCCCGAATCCTCTCGCCCTCACCAGCCACTACCACCACCAAGACTCCCCACTTTTTATCTAGTGAGTATAATAATCTTCTATCTAACCTTTGACGGGACTACTAGACAATAAAGTAGTGGAGTGCAGATGATTGTTGCTGGTTTAAAAAAGGTTAGTTTGCGTTTCTCGCTCTCTTTTCTATAATATGCTGCGACAAAGGCGTTTGTTCAATAATTTTATGTCGTGTTTAAGGAAGATGATGTCTCTAGGTTTACTTTACACCTATTCAATTTTCAACACAAATGAATAAAAGAAAGAAAATAAAAAGGGAGAGGCCTTTTTCGTTCTTGTTCATAGATAAAGATGTTTTTTTCCTTAAAAAAAAGGTGCTTTTTTTTTTGGGACAAATTGACAGTAGAAAGAAGAAGGGGAGATTGAGGGGGCCTTAGTTGATGGGCTGAATCCGATCAGAGTTTTGGACCCAATTTCCTTTGGAGGCTAGAGAAGAATTAGTTTAAGATAGGTCCATAATAGATATATTTTATTGGGTTCATTACATACAACATTGGAGAGAAAAAGAGCGATATGGACTGGGAAATTGGCGAGGCCCAAACAAAGCCCATTGTCAATACGTTACATATCGATAAATGAATTAAGAAAGAACAGAAAGAGAGAAGAGGGGCTGCGTTGCGTTCCGTTCCAAAGCAGAAGGTGATTTGCATAATTATAATATACAATAATATATATATATATATATATGTTTTTGCGGTTTAGGAAGGAATTAGGGGATGAAAAACAAACGACTAATAAAGTAAAAATGTATTGTGTGCTGTTGGCTTTGTTGCTCTAATTTTTGTGTTTTTGTTTTTTTTTTGAAGAAGCACAAAATTTCTGTTCATCTCAGCTTCACAGTTTCGGATGTAATATTGTTTTTCTCGAAGACGCAGCACTACAGAGGATAAGAGGAAGAAGAAAGAAGGCACACACTCCTCCCTCCCTCTGCTTCCCTCAACTTAGCAGGTTCTCTCTTATTTTATCTTTTGCTTCCCAAAACATTCTTCAATTTGCTTTCATTTTTCATTTAAACTTCCTTTCTCCCCCTTTGAATTATTTTAGCCCCCCACAATTTGAGTTTATGCATTTTTGAATTCTCTTGCTCATTGGGTGACCGTGATTTTAATGGATTTGTTCCTGAATTGTGCATAACTTTTGCTGCAGAAATCTGGGCTTTTGTTGCGTTCTCCAACATTGATTTGATTGATTGGATTGGTTGGGTAGTTTCGTTTATTGATTTGATTTGGAGAGGAGTTATTGTTAGTGAGGGTTTCTGGAAATAAATTCGGTATGAGTAGTGGCGCAACTAAACGATCCCACGAGGAGGCTGCTGCTGCTGCTTCCTCTGCATCCAAATACCCTCCTCCTCCTCCCTCAACCCACGAAGACACCACCCGCCCCACCACCATCAACCCCACCTCCATCCCCAATCCAACCTCCTCTTCCTCTTACCCTAACCCTAGTAAGATCCTTCCTTCCTCCTCCTCCTCCTCCACCGGGATTGCTGCTGTTGGAGTTGTTTCAAATCCCATGGACCACCATCCTTCTTTTGACATGACCTCCGACTCCCGAATGCCCAAGCTCCCCCGTGCTGACTCCCAAACCCGTGATGTTGCCACTGATAAAAGATCTCCCCTGCATTCCGCACCCCGATTCCCGCCCTCTTCTAATGAGCCCCATCCCCACCCTGACCCCCATCCTGCCCCTCCCCCTCCTCCTCCTCCTCCTGAATCCAGGGACTCCAAGGATTGGAGGGGTCACCACCTTGACAACCGTGATGCCAGGTCTGAACTCAGAGACCTTTATCATCCCGAACCCAAGCGGGATCCCCACTCTTCTAAACCCGATAGGGATCCTAGGTTCGATGCCCGTCCCGATGATACCAAGGAACTCAGGCATGACAGGGAGTCTCATCATACCACCGACCCTCCCAAGATTGACATGAAGCTCGAAAAGGATGCCTCTACCTCTCAGTTGAACTGGAAAGAATCCAAAGATTTTCAGAGGGGTAGGAGATATTCTGATTCCCCTGGTGGACACTCCGACCCTTGGCATATGCCACGTGTTAATCCCCAGTCCTCGCTTGAGCCCCCAAAGGATGCCTCTGCTGTTGAAGAGAGGGATTGCTCGGAAGCACATGAGGCAGTTGGTGAAAACAAAGTTGATCTTAAGGCAGAGGATAGATATAAAGACAAGGACCGGAAGAGGAAAGATTTATTAAAGCACCGCGAGGGTGGAGACAGAGATAAGGAAAGAAGCGACCGCAGGGGAATGATTCAGGCCGGTAATGGGAGCAATGATGGGAAAGAACCTGCTAGAGAAGAGAGAGAAGCAGATAGGTGGGAGAGGGAGAAGAAGGATATTCTAAAGGACAGGGAACGGATGAAAGAGAAGGACAAGGATCACACGAAGAGAGAATCATGGAATGGATCTGAGAGAGAAGGTCTGCACAGTGAGAAGGAAGCTGGGGATGGATCTGCTAGAATGCCTCCAGAGCAGGAAAATCCTCCTTTGGAGCCAAAGAAACAGAAAGATTTTGATCACTGGAAAAATGTGGAAAGAGAAGCTAAAGACAGGAGGAAAGAAAGAGATAACGACACGGAAGGAGATAGACCAGAGAAGCGCAGCAGGTTGTTTGACAAAGAATCAGATGAAGGACGCGCAGATGCCGACGGGGCAGTGGAAAGAGAAAGGGAAGTTTTTAACAACGGAGTCCAGCGAAGGAGGATGCTTCGGTCCAGAGGTAGTCCTCAAATGGCAAACCGTGAACCCCGTTTTAGAGGCCGCACTCAAGAGAATGAAGGGTTTGTCTCGCATGTTTCTCTGAACTGTTGATTTGTTTGAAGCTTATTTCGTTGTGTGATTGTAATGTAGAAAGCAATGCATCAATGAGATTCCTACGTAAAGTAAAGTGAGTTTGTTGGTGACTTAATAACTGACATAATCAAATAAAAGCAGGACAGATATTGACAATTCCAGATTGTATGCTTTTCTTAGTATCAAATTCTTAAGGCTAAGTGATGTTAAGTTTCACATTGGTAGTTATGGATTTACTAAGCTGCCTCTGAGATTATGGAAATTGTTTGTTATTTTTTGACTGAAGCAGTTGTGGTGTATGCATCATCAATGTCTCTGCTTGTTCAGCTTGGCAAATGGTAGTTTGTTTGTCCTATATTCCTGCCTAATAACTTGAGTTGAGCAATTTAAGTGATTCCCCTGATTGGCTGAAGCTAGGATGTTCTTGTGGTGGGCTAGAGACTTGTCAATAGTGTTTATCTAAAAATTACTCCTTGCGCCGGATAAGTTTGTATGGGAAGAATGGTTGAAATTGAGAATTATGTTATAATGCTTGTTCTTGTGGTCTGGATTTTTTGTTTGTACTTTTTCCCTATCTTTATAATATGTCTATTTAATTTTATGTTATTTGATTCTTCCTTTTTATGCGATATCTATTCATGAAATTAGGTTTTTGGTTACAATGAAGTATAATTTCTTGCCCATTCTTTTTTGCAGATCTCAAGGTAAGCTGCTGTATTCCATTCTGAGGAGAGCTGGAACTTTATTACATGTTGTGGTGGTGGGGGGGGGGGCCCTTGTGACTTGGTGTCCTGATGTGGTTCCCAGAAAAGAAATCAGTTTTGAATGGCTATTATTTGCCTTCTGTTTCGCATTTCAGTTTTTGTATTCTTTTACCATAGGCTTCAATTGGATGGCTGTTTTTAAATTTTGTTCACCTTACAAAAATTTTGGATTTTCATGTGCTAGGAGACATCTTTTATTGTTAGGTTTATGAGCTTACTTAATGCTGTAGTATCTGATATAATGTAAGATATTGTCTGTGGATGTTGCTAATGTACCCTTTTGTCTACATCCACACTTCGATTTTTTGCACTAACATGTTTGGATATACCATGAATTTCCTGATTCTGTGGAGCTTGGCTAAGATGAATTGCATTTTTTATACCTTCTTTTGAGTCTTGTGCCTGTGTTTCTTTCTCTTCTTTACTGGGGAAAGCGTGGGGTTGCATGGAGGAAACATTGCTTTCCGTAGATGCTATGGAAAGACCTTTATAAATAAAGAGTTCGGCAGTTTTACCAATGCTTGGTTATATATTGTTTTACAATTACGCTTTCCTTTCTCTGCGTTTCTCATATCCTAGTTATACTGAAAATGTTATGCACTTTTAATTTTCTTTTCCATTTCTTGAAAGCTTCCTCCCATTCATGTCTTTTTCATGATAATTTTTTTTCTCATTCTTAACGCCCTCATATTAGACTGCATACTTTCTTTTAGCGAGAAAAAAAATTGCTTGAAGCTAAATAACTTGCACCGCAACACATGTTCTATTTTTTTAAATTTTTTTTTTGGGGATGGTGTTTACATGTGATGACATTAAATTAACAAATAAATGGTTTTCTTTGCATGGCTGTTGGTTCTGAAAGCTGCTAGTGCTTCAGGAAAATCTGAGGTATCGTCTGTTGTTTACAAAGTTGGTGAATGTGTGCAAGACTTGATTAAGTTGTGGACGGAGTATGAATCTTCTCAGTCGGACAAAAATGGCGAAAGCCCTCATAATGGTCCCACTCTTGAAGTGCGGATACCAGCAGAGCATGTTACTGCCACAAATCGTCAAGTAAGATGTTCTATATGCTTATGGTTGATGCATTGAGTGATCTGAATTATGCCAATCTATGAGTTCTTTCCTATTTAGTTGTTTTGCATGCACAACCTGACTGTAATTTGTTTGGAGACCTGTGGGAACTTCTGTAGCTAATCATGCAGTAGGAACTTAGATTGTCCACCTTGAGCAAAACTGAAGTTATGTGGGTGTTCATTAGCATCTCACAGTTAACTCAATTTAGGGAACAATTGGCCCTTTCAACTAATGGAGGGAGGACGTTTATTCTTCACCAATAACCTCTGTTTATGCAGTGGGCATAGTATCTTTATCTTCTTGAAGCATTAGACAAGAATTAATCTTGACTTAACCCCTCAATGACCGGAATGACAGTGGACGACCTGGTCTCTGTGCTTGAATCTGTGTTCAGCATGTTAGTTTATTGCCATGTCTGAAAAAAATTCAGAATCCTTACCTCGGAGTTTGCATTATACGGGTTCTAGGCATAAGTCGTGGATGAAGAGGGTCTGAAAGATCAAGTGGGTTGTGTGGTCTAAATGTTGTTTCACCCTTTGGCATATCTATTAATGTATTAAGATTTAGAGAAAAATGATAGTTTCAAATTGTAGTATCCACAAAATAAATGGTTATGTTACCTTGTCTGTAAGTTTGTTTTGCGAGAGCAGAGCAAATAAGTTTTTTCTTCAGGAAAAGTTGCCCAAATGCGATGGGTTTGTTATACTTATACTAAGGAAGACTGAAGAAAGAAGAGCTGCTGGTTCACTACATGTGCCCCTCTCTTTTTCAATAGAAATTTGCCTTAACTGGATGAAAATGCAGTTACTCAAAGTTTTTGTTTTGTTGACTAATTGAGCTATAACTAAATTTGCCTTAACTGGATGAGAATTGCAGTTGCTTAAAGTTTCTGTTTTGCTGACTTATTGAGCTATAGCATGGTTATGTTGACCATCTGCAATCTCTTCAAGCCTTTATTGACTAGGAGTTATCTTACTTCCATGTATGTTAGATTGTCATATACCATAAGCTCGCTATTGCTCATGCATTTCTCATTTCATGAATTCATTATGCGCAGGTAAGAGGTGGCCAACTCTGGGGGACAGATATATACACGGATGACTCTGATCTGGTCGCCGGTATGCTATTGAATGACAGAATATGCAGCTAGTTTCTGATCCGTAAGTTATCAAACTTGTATATCTATGAATTCCCTAACTGATACCAAATCTTTTTGGCAGTTCTCATGCATACAGGTTACTGTCGTCCAACTGCTTCTCCCCCTCCGCCGGCCATCCAAGAGTTACGTGCTACTATTCGAGTATTACCCCCACAAGATAGTAAGCTCTTTCTATCATTCATGCTGATGACTTTAAACTTTTCCTATAACTTCATTATAAGGTAACCTGCGTTTGTTTGGCCACACAGTGTATGAGTGTCTAACGCGGAATAGCCATGAATCTTCCCTTTATCTTATGCTCTTTTGTGTTCTCTTTCTTAGGGAAAAGAGAGACTTGAATTGACACTGTTCAAATATTCCCTGCGTTACAGCTGCTATGAAGTTTAGCTCCTCAAGAGTTTTTTCTCTATTTATTATTATCTATCTCCAGTGAGGTTCCTATTGATCTGATGATATGAGTTGCCTACCAAACCTTGCATGATGCAGGTCTTATAAATACCTAGTAAATAAGGTTAGAGCCCACTAAGAAAAGTTAGCAAATGGATGCTTTTTCCTTTTGCACTTTCCTTAAAGTCAAATGTGCATATGAGAAGAAAATGAATTAAGAACAACAACGGCTTTATAAGCTATATCTTCCCCTCTCTATCCTAGTGATAATATGCAATACTGCTCTTAGGTGGAGGCCTTTAGAATTTGAAATGTAATGAATAAACCAACCATATGGTCCAACGGCATAAAAGTATGATACTATCACAGCAAGCTATGCTGGCTTGTTAACTATGTGAAGAGAAAAGATCAACAAACCCAATTGATCTGTAATGTTTTTATCTCTCTTGACCATTTATGTCATCTACTTGAGATTGCAATGATTCTGTTGAACAGTTCAATTTTTGTCATTGTTTTACTTCTGGTAGTGGTCCCCAGTCTAATTTTTCTTTGTCCAACTCGGACTTGATATCTCTGGTCTATATTTTAGGTTATACCTCCATGCTGAGAAATAATGTGCGTTCCCGTGCTTGGGGAGCTGGAATTGGTTGTAGTTATCGCGTTGAACGCTGTTGCATTATGAAGGTGACAGAACCCTTCTAGCTATTGTCTGCTTTATTTCCTATGCTTTTGTCAAGAACCTTCAGTCTTGTTTTGTGGTTAGATCTGCTGTCTGTACCATTTTTCTTCAACTTAGTCAAAGAAATATTTAAATAGTGCTTCTTTCTTTTTGTTTGTTTTTGTTTCTTTCAGAAAGGAGGCGGAACTATTGACCTCGAGCCTTGTTTAACACATACGTCAGCAGTGGAACCTACACTTGCTCCAGTGGCTGTTGAGCGAACCATGACTACCCGCGCTGCAGCTTCAGTATGACTGGCGCTTCTATTCTTTATCTTTTTGGTTCATGCTGTTGGAAGGATGCAAATATATTGTTCGAAGTATAAAATGATATACGTAATGATATAAGGCCTGTATAACTTCACCAAGTTGTAGTCGAAATATCTAATTATGATTGGGAACATTGATGGTCATAAAACAAAAATTAGAAGATTGACAATTATATGATCACAATTCAGAAAATTTGGGAGCATTTCGCATCCCTTCATACACCAGATATCTATCACACTTGTTTTTTTTTTCTTTTCCTTCCTCTAATATAATCATCTTACATGGATTTTGGCTTTCCGTTTCCAGAATGCATTGCGCCAACAAAGATTTGTCCGTGAAGTTACAATCCAATACAACCTCTGCAATGAGCCATGGTATACTAATTGGACCTCTTTTACTTCAGTCTGCTGCTTTGCTACCTAAATTTTGGTACCAAGCCAAAAGTGTATACCTTTGGTGCTTGAACTTGTTTTTTTTCGGCATAATAAGTCAGCTTAGAGGTGTTTTAATTCCATCTGGTCAGAGTCTTCTGCTGTATGAGGCATACATCTGCGTGTATCATGTGCTATATATGTAAAGATATGGTGAGAGAGATATATCTGTCCTTGTTTCAGAAACAATCATACAGTATCTTGTGTATGGGTACTCGTTAATTTCCTGATTAAATGTTCATGTGAAAGAGACTCGAGGTCTGTGCATTTCTTTAGTGTTACTCTGGGCAATTGTTTCGCAGATGAGGAAAATCAATATCTATAACACGTAAAGTTTTGTATTCTTTTATATGCTGTAGCAGAAATGGCTTCTTTTTCTTTTTTTTTTGATGAGAACAAATGTACTTCTTTTATATGCTGTAACACAAATGTAAGCATACACCATCATTTTTGTACTGGCCAATGGACTTGACAGTCTGGAGTTTTGCCCTCCACCCTACACAAGGCATTGTCAGTCTGGACTATTGATATGACAATATTTGAATGTGTATGTGTTATTTCTCTCAAGCTATCTGTTTTAAATGCGTGAAAATATGTAATGTTTCCTTATCCACCAGATATTAATTTTAAATGTTAAATGAAGAATGTGCCCATCATTGCTGATTCTTGTAAATACTTGTAGGATAAAGTACAGCATCAGCATTGTTGCTGATAAGGGTCTGAAGAAACCGCTTTACACTTCTGCACGTTTGAAGAAGGGAGAAGTTTTGTATCTTGAAACACATTCATGCAGGTACTACTTATAGCATGACTAATTGATATATCTGCAATATAGGCATTCTATCAAATTTCTTTTGGCATTTTTATGTATTGTGATCAGTGTGGAAAGCCAATTTGGAAGATTGGTTTGGATAATTGCAATCTACAATATTGATAGGCTAGGCACGGCCTCATCCCCTCCCTTTGCAGCTAAGCTGAATGCACCCGGGATGTTCTACATTATGTTCATTTGAGTTCTTTCTACAACCTGTTGAAGTTTTCACGATTGTTTCAGAGCCAAACTGCACTGGAACGTTCTCTCTTGTTTTTGGAAATGCTCATTGGAAAACATATATAAAAGTGCCTTGCATAGGATTTCGTGTATTCCCTTTTGGTAATGTTACTTTTAAGCTCTTGCATAAAGGTATGAGCTTTGTTTTGCTGGAGAAAAGATGGTGAAGTCTTCTCAGATGCATGAAGAGACGGATAAGTCCCATAATCACCACATACATCCCTCAAACGGTGATACGGAGCATATTCTGATTGATGCCTTCCGCTGGTCTCGATGTAAGAAGCCCTTACCGCAGAAAGTCATGAGGGCAGTTGGCATCCCGTTGCCTGTAGAGCATGTTGAGGTATTTGCTCTAAAATATCCCTTTTTGCGGAGTTGATATTTTCAGGGAGTGGTGGATTGCTTTTCTTTAATGGGTTTATCTGCCTCTTCTAATGGTTTTATGCATTTTTTTTTTCTTTGATGATGAATTGAAATAATATAATTTTTACAAGAAATGGATGAAGTAGTAGAAGAGGGATGGCATCTGGTTGGTGCAAAATTTATGGGTTGTGCTACTTTTCTCTCTTTTATGGTTTTGATGCTTCTTTCCTTGGGCGCTGATAGTGATTGGCACATTCTTTGTGTTGAGCAGGTATTAGAGGAAAATCTTGACTGGGAAGATGTGCAGTGGTCACAGACTGGTGTTTGGATTGCTGGAAAAGAATATAGCCTTGCAAGGGTGCACTTTCTATCATCAGCTTAGCTGCTGCATCATGTGGCGCGGATGCAAAATGCAAATTATACTTAAAAACTTCCATGTAACAGTTGTGATGTGTTTTACTCTTTTTTTTTTTTTCTTTTTCGGGGCAGTATGGTTATTTGTTGACCTTGTTTTCAGGAATTCTTCTTTTCCTTAAGAGTACTGCTGGCAATCAAGTTTTTTAAAAATTTTTAAAATGGGGAAAGTTTGTAGCTCCAGTTTCTAGCTAAGTTTTCTTTCTTTTCTAATTAGAAAAAAAATGTGTAAGGGATAAAAAAGTGGATATTGGAATTGAAGAAGTAACCATATTAAATTATTTATATATTTAGGGAAATAAGTAAAGAGCCATTTTGAGGAATGAAATGAAATGATTCACTGAAAAAGAAAAATAAAAAGATAAAAAAAAAAGGAACCAACACTACGGACATGGAGGAGTGAGCATATTATATGAAATTATTTATTTATATATTTAGGAGAATGAGGGAGAGATAATGAATGAGATGTGGAGAGAGAGAGAGAGAGAGAGAGAGAGAGGAGGGACAAAGCAAAAGGCGATGATTGATAATGATAATATTATATGGTGGCCTGGGCTTGCGCTCCTGCTCGTGGTGGTACTGGTGGTGGTGGTGCCGTGAAGAAAAATAAAAATAAAAATTAAAAGAAAAGAAAAGAAAAGAAAAGAAAAACACACTCATTTGTCTTCATCAACACGCAGTCACATACCAAACAAACAAGCACACGCATACGATGGGGAGGGTCAGGGGTGGAGAGAGAGAGTATTGAGTAGAGAAACTTACAAACTATATATATGGTCTACAGAATAGAATGAATTGAGATTCCATCCATCCATCCGATTAAATCATATCGTATCATATCATCGGTGGCGTGGTGGTAATTATATACATATATTAGTATCTTTTTTTTTACAAAGATAATCAATCAATCAATCTCTCTCTCTCTCTCTAAAAGATTATTTCTTCGTTTCCTTAAGAGTGGCTGGGCTGGGCGAGTAAGGGATAGGGTTCTGTTTATTTGTTTATTTATTTATTAGTTGTGTTGTTGTTTGTAATTGTGTCTGTCTATTCATTCAAATTGTAATTCAATGGTTGTTGTTGGAATAGAATTAGAGGAGGAGTTGGTTTACTTCTTGTGTTCATAATTATTACACTATACATTGATACTGCAAGAAGATAGAAGGAGATAGATAGAAGGAGAAGAAGAAGAAGAAGAAGAAGAAGAAGAGCAAGTGTGTGTGAGTCGAAGGAAGGAAGCGCAGGCCGGCCAGCCTGCCTGCCTGCCTGGATTTCAAATCAGTATAATTATTTGATTTGTGCATTTTTGTTTCGATCCTTTTGGGATTTTGAGGGGGAATAACAAGAGATGGAGAACGGGCACGATACCAATTTAGCGGAGAAGATGTCGGGATTAGGGCTTCGTGACAACCACAGCAGTAGTAGTAACAACGACAGCTTGTTTCAGGTCATGAAAGCTGTCGAAGCCGCCGAGGCCACCATCAAGCAACAGGTCCCTTCTCTTCTCTTCTCTTCTCTTCACCTCCTCTCCTCTCCTCTCCTCTCTTGTATTCTTATTCTTTATTCTTATTCTTATTATTGGAGATCTCCCACTCCCATTTCCTTTCCTTAATTTCACTTTTTCCATTTTAAAATCTAATTCCTTTTTTTTTTTTTGCCCTCCTCCCCCAACTTGGAAGCACCATTAATTGCAAACATTACATCCACCCCCTCTAATTATAATCACAAAAGACTCACTCACTGGAACTCCATTTACTCCTCCTCCTCAGGCAGAAGAGAATACCCGATTAAGGGCCGAACTCGAGAACAAAATTAAGCTTCTCGACAGATTTGTAAGTGCTCATCCCCTTTTCTTTGCTCATTATTTTACATCCCCAACCACATGGAATAATTGCACTCACTGTTGTCCCCATATTAATATGCTGCTGCTCTACTGGTATTCTGAGTTTTATTCATTTTCTGTTCTGTTGAGCTCATATTCTAGCTCTGAAGCAGATCTATCTTGCTTCCAACTCTCTTCTGATTGTGACCGCAAGCACATGTACCTAATAAACTTTGTGTCCAATGTTACTTATTGTTAGATTCTTTAAGTAATTCGTCTTCCTGTATGTGATATTGGTGCAGAAGTTAGATGAGTCACTGGCCCAACGATCTCATTTTGCTGATCCATGGGACGAGAGGGCTCATCGTCCAGATCCTTCTGTCATTGATCAAGAAGATAAGCTTAAGGACATTGACTTCTCTGCTAGGGTTGAGCCCTCCAGTATGCTTGTTCTCCACCAAGATTTAAAGCCTCAGAGCGAGGGTCCTATCATGCAAAGCCATGCAGAAACCCATTCTGACAAGATAAATGGGACTGTGAAGCCCCTTCATGCTGGCATGGACAATCCTGGTGTCTCTCATTTCTCTTCTCCATCCGCTGCCTCTTTTCCCCCTAGCAGGTTTTTCTCTTGCAACCGATAAAACAATAAATCACCATAGCAGATGTTCTGTGCCATGTTTGACAACATCTGTTTCCCTCTCAGGTATCAAGCGGAAGGAGAACATGAGCCACGCCATAATTTGTCTGGACATGGGCTAATGCAAATGGCTGAAGTAAATCAAAATGGCCTTTGGAAGCAGGTATGCGCATATGGTTCTAGGAGGGCTTATTTTATCTACAATATTTGTTTCCCTTTGTCCATGTGTACAACCGTGTTTCATAGGCTGAACTATCTTCTGGTGCAGGATTATTTTCTTAAGGCTCGGGAACATGAAGAAGAAATCATGCAGTTGAGGAAACATCTCGCTAACTATTCTGTCAAGGTAGAATAAGCGTAAGCGATCGCTCTTGATGATTTTGAGGACATATATATAAGTATTGTGTTCACTCTATGTATTGACATGAACTTATTGAACTCAATTGTCTGACCATTAATTCCTGTTTGTAGGAAGCACAAATACGGAATGAAAAATATGTTTTGGAAAAGCGCATCGCTTATATGCGACTGGTAGGTGTCTTTGTTTCCAGTTCTTATCTTCCCACTAAGATCTCCTCCATCCTCCATCCTCCTCCCGCTTTCTGTCATCTACTCTTGACTTTGCTTTCTAATATTCCTCACAAGTCTAACAAACTTCCCTGCTAAAGGCCTTTGACCAACAGCAACAAGATTTGGTAGATGCTGCATCGAAAGCTCTCTCATACAGACAAGACATAATTGAGGAAAACATACGTCTTACATATGAATTACAGGCTAGTTTCATATCTGTTTGTACCCACTTTTTGGTTATTAATTGTAACTGCTGGCATTAAGTGCTTGGATGTGTTCTCTCTTCTGTGATTACATTTTCTTATTGAACGATTTTATCACCCTTCTGTGTAAAATTGAATTTCCTTTTTACATGTCATTGGTTGTCAATCTGTGATGTCTTTATTTCGAATTTGTGTTATATTTCATCCTTGCATGGTCTTTTTTTTTTTCAAATCTGTTAGATGCCCACCATATCTGTCAAAAAAAAAAAAAAGATGCCCACCATAGGGAAACCTTTCTTAAGACAAATGATGTGGGTACTGGTAGTTAATGTGTTATTTCTTGCACTTTCTTTGTTTAGATTGTCACTATCCAGTTTGCTTGAATTATTCCTTGTATCAGCATCAATACCTATCCAATAAATATAGGTTTGAATCCATGTCAGTCCAACAAAATAAGGATTTCCTTCTTCTGGTGGGAATAGTCATTGCCTGGATAAACATCATATTTATGTCGAGAATCTTGATCCATGCATGCCATACTCTATTGCAATCTTTGCGCTGCCAGGTTTTTGAACCCAAGATTATGCAAGATTTACTGGAGTTGTTACATGAGATGTGCACTCTACAGACTTCCGGCATTGTCTCCTTATGTTTGTGTTTTTCTTGAGAAAGTGCCCTTCTTCATAAGCCTATGCATTATCTTCATTTGGACTGTCTATTTACTGGATTTGTTACATGTGATGAGCACTTTTCAGACTTCAGGCTCTTTTCAGCTCTGCCTCCATTGCCTCACATCTTGGAGCATCTAGAGTTATCCATTTCTCATTCGTCTTAGAATGATGCATAACAAGGCTGGAATTGCATTTTGTCTGCTCTATAAGAAATGCAAAAGCGCTTTTGAAACATGGAATGTATAACGGAGTGGAACCAATGATTTTCAAGAAAAGATCTCTGACTGGTTTTTGGAGTCAGGATTGTGTCGTCTTTGTATGATGTTCTGCTGCAGGAGCCTTCTAGTTCTGTAATCAAGAGGGATTTCGCTTTGGTTTCCTTGCTAGGTTAATGTTGTAATTATGGTATTCTGATTCAATGATTTCAAACTATGAATAATGTTCATTCAACTAAAAAAAACTGCTTTCATGAATGGTGCTATGGCTAGCAAAAACTGAATTACTGCTTGTGCTTTGCATGTTTGTGAGTTTCAATAGTGGGCCAGACTAAAGTTTTGAAATCCTTTGTTGGCTCTTGTAGGCTGCACAACAAGAAAGATCTACATTTGTGTCATCCTTGCTGCCTCTTCTAGCAGAGTATTCTCTGCAGCCACCTGTACCCGATGCCCAGTCTATTGTTAGTAATGTTAAGGTCAGTATGGAGTTCATTTGTATGCAGAATATTTTATGTTTCCATGGTACTATATCCTGTTTGACATCAGATTGGATGTTACTCTACTGAGAGACAACATGCTTCTTCAAAGCCTTAAGTGATGGAGTAAGGGTGGCACTGAACCCTACCACTCAATGTCCTGTAGACCAGGAATGCCACATGGGCGGAACTATGAGATGGATGAGGATATTAGCAATGGACAACATTGTATTTGAAATATATGGCAGACTTATTTGAGCATCCAAATGCAATTATTGACTTACAACCTTTGTTGCCAGAAGTTAAAACTAACTGATAACAGTTCCCATTTATGTCTGCTTACTATTCAGTTGAGCTTCTCTCTCTGATTGGGAATTCAAACGGTTGCAGTTTATGCTACTCCTGCTTAAAGGAGTCTAGTTATGACATCATGTGCCATCAAGTTTGAATTATTTGGTAGTTTTTTGGTTTACATTAGTGCTATTTGTTGATAACACAGGGGCGAAATTGGTTAGTTGGTGGAATTGGAAGGACTGTAATTTTGTGGTCGCAAACTGTTTGTAAAAAAAATGGCTATGGTGAAGGATGTGGACAGAGACGTTTTAGTCTTGAGAGTTCAGGAAAGCAAGAGGATTACTTTTATTTCAGCATCCTCTGGCTGTGTTTTATGTCCTTGATTGCCCTCTCTGCCTCTAAATTTTGTTTGGGTAATGGACAAAGATGTGCTCATCATTTGACTTCACATTTAAAGCGATCAGGTCTATTTATCATGCGTGTTTAAAAAAGTGCCTCTGATTGTCCAACAAGATGTTCACAAGCTTTATGTCAAGTTAACTGCTCTAAGCTTTGACTTGAGCAATTGTTTCAGGCCATATATTAGGTGCCTGAAATCCAAATGTGTACGCATGAAGCATAAGTGGTTGAACATGTTCTTGGAGAAAGTGGGTTAACCTTGATCCTGATTGTTGGTAACAGCAGTCAGCAAATGCATTGCCAGCTTAAGCACAAGCACAATGCTATTAGGGAAGGAGAATAAGTATTTTCAACTTATCAATGAACATAGGGCTGTATCAGGTGATTGAGATATGGGAGTTGAGTTTCACTGGAGGGTTTAAGATTTCCTCTTTGAGGGTTAGCTTGAATATGCCAATTTGCTATATATTTGTCACTATTGTTACATTTGGGGAAAATACACTGTAGAGACCGAAGTCAGTACTCTGTTTTAGGGTATAGATTCTTCACTGTGAAAAGATCTAGTTACTAATTGAGCTCAAACAATCTTTGAGTTGAGAAGCTGCTGGATTGCTAATTTCTTTGAGGCTTATTATCTTTATTCTGTTTAATCTGTTTACGCTGTAAATTTTGCATCTTGTTAATCGTTAAGTTCTCTTGCAGGTACTGTTCAGACATCTCCAGGAGAAACTGATCCATACTGAGGTATATTTTGCAGTTATAAGGATCTTAACTCATTCTCGAACATTATTTCTTATACTTGAGTTTTTATCTGTTAACTTGTGCCATTGGTAATGTTAGATATTTTCTCGCACTGCTTACTGTTTCTTCCATGAATGATTGCATTGGTTTTGTTCTTTCCTTGTCTCAGTCTAAGTTAAAAGAGTCCCAATATCAGTTGTCACCTTGGCATTCAGATGTGGCCCCGCCAAATTTTGCTCCACAGTCGCCATCTCATTCCATGGGTTCTGCACTGACAATGGTATGTTTGTATCTTGTGATTTTGTCTTCAAGTTCTATACAACTTCCTTAAATTTCTGTTATCTTATGTCAGAACAAAAATGGGCTTGAATTAGTGCCACAACCTTATTCTCATGGAAAGATACCCATTACTTCTGATACTCACACAGTAACGGATTGGGATGTAACAAGTCACCAACAGAGTGTTTTGAGTGGAACCAATGCTAGAAATCTGGAGTCTGATGATGTGGGGAGGTATTCACCTCTTGCAAGCAGGTGAGCCAGGTCAAATGGAGACTGCTCCTGTGAACTGAATGTACAAATTACAACCATCTTCATTTGTTGGTGGGTTCTGTTTTCATTCAAGTCCTGTGTTAGTCATGTTGAATGTAATTTCTCTAAATTATGCGACTGTCATTCTACATCCAAACTTTTCTGCTACTTATATAACACTTTTTCCAGTAAATCTTTTTGAACAGAAAAAGGGTTAAGTGCGTTTCTGTCCAAACAGATTGAGGGAAAGCATACATTTTCTTTGTTCATAGAAAGGGATGGGTTATTATATCATGAGGAATACCAAGGATCTTCTCTTTTGCTAGCCCTTCTTTCTGTTTTTCTGGTTTCCCTCCTTGTATCTGGCTTGGCTCTTAAAACCAACGGGGCCGACTAACCAGAATCGGACAGTGTCGGACCTGTTATTGGGGATGGCCTCCCAACTTTTCATGCTCCATACACAAGGTAGGAATTAACCCAGGGCCTTACTTAAGAGACAGTGGGCTCCTTACCGTTCAGGCCAATTTCCATTAGTACTTTTGCTGCCTTTTTGTGGTTCCTTTTTCTTAATATTTTGGCACGTATCCATTTGTTTCACAGACCTTTGAGTAGAAAAAATGAGAAGGTAAAAGATAAATGGAAGCAATTTTTACTTTATATAATTGGACGTAACATCAAACTTAATTGTGGCGGGTGAAAAGGGCTTGGTTTTGGGGTTGTGGGCACAAAAGATCAGTGTGGTCGCTGGGATTGTTGGTGTCGGCATTGTGATGGTTGAAAGTCCATCATTGGTGTAATAATTGGTAGTAAGAATGTTGATTATGTTGCATTCCTTTGGGAAGGATGAAGTGGTGGCGGATATTCAAGGAGTTCAGCAGAGTTACATGTCATAGTTTAATTTGCTATTATTTCTCAGTTTTAAGTGGGTTTTGATACAGTTCATGGGACTTTTCTCCAGGAGTACTCTCACCCATGATACACCAACGCAGATTACTGTTAGTAGGGATGATGCTCAACCTATACGCTATGGAGAGGAAACCAGTAGTAAACAAGTCATATTTCGTGACCCTGTCAGCAACAGTGAGATGGATGAGCCTGAAGCAGAGGGAAACCAGACTGAGAGAGAACCATCTGCTCACTGGGGAACAGGCAACTCTCCTTACTCAACTTCCTTGGATGAGCCTAGCTCCTCATATTCTCCTTACCTACCTCCAGTTCTTGAAGAACCTTCATCTTCATTTTCTGAGGGTGAGATTGCTGTGTACTTTGAAGCCTGGAATATTTTTCCCGAATGAGTTTGGTTTAGGTAATTGTTATTTATCATCTACTTTTGGGCTCATTGCAATATGCAGCTGCGGATGATGACCCTCTACCAGCCATAGAGGGCCTCCAAATCTCAGGCGAAGCATTTCCAGGCAGGGAACTCCAGGCCTGTGGGTATTCTATCAATGGAACAACCAGCTGTAATTTTGAGGTGAAGAATTAAGTTCACTTTCTTATTTCTCACCTCTTAGTACTTTCTGTCAGCATTTACTGAATGATGCCTGAAAAACATTATGCTTGTGGTTTCCTATATAATGTTAATGGAGTTATGATTCTGTTTTTTGTTTCCCTGGCAGTGGGTGCGCCACTTAGAAGATGGGTCCGTTAATTACATCGAAGGTATGCTATTTCGTATAGAGGACTTTAATATGAGTTCAAATCTGAACTCACTGTGCAGGCTTTTTTACATGTGAGCTTATGATTACAGGTGCAAAACAACCAAACTATCTTGTCACTGCTGATGACGTTGATACTTACCTCGCTATAGAAGTCCAGCCTTTAGATGACAGGAAACGCAAGGTAAAAACTCTCTGTTACACTAGATTGTTACTTCCAAGTATTAATCAATGCTTTTCTCTTCATGAAGCTACTTCTTTTCCTGTATAAATCTTCTCTTAGGTTTCTAAATTCTGCTATGAAGCTTCAGCCTTTTGTGCAGGGAGGCTTTGTTAGTTAATTCCCCTTGGGATTTAGTTCTGTCTTGCATGTTGGAAAAGCTTTTGTTTAAGGCCAAGTTTACGTGTAAGGGTTTTGTATCATTGGATAAGCAGATGTCCTTGCGCAGATGATCACTTAAGTATATTTTCTTAGTTATACAGGATGAGACATCACTTTATTAGTTATTTGTCTTTAAAACCGTTTATAAAATTTATTTTTTCTTTGCAGAAGGAAATCTCCCATGCTAGAGAAAACTGGTTGCTCTTATTGCTTTAGCCGTTGCTGTCTACTTTGTCTGTAGTTGTACAAGGATAAAACAAATGTATTTTGGATTTTTGTCCATCAGAGTTGTAGGCATGTTGAATTGTTCGATTCTCTCTCTCTCTCTCTCTTATATTGAGCACAGGTGCATTCAAGTCTAAAAAAATGATGACTGGATTACTTGTTTCGCAGCTAGTCTTGCAGCTATATCAAATTTCATACTATATTGCAGTTGCTTGTGTATAATATAATATCATTCTTTTCCAATTTCTCCAGGGAGAGCTTGTAAAGGTCTTTGCAAATGAGCACAGAAAGATAAGATGTGGTAAGTATTTTGTTGTGACATGCTTGTTCTTCAGTTGCATTGCTTCTCTTCATTTTTTATGATGGTTTACTTTCAATTTTGTGTCGTGTATAATTCGGAATCAAGATTTTGATCTCTGACTTTGGAATTCATTAACTCGAGTCATATTCAGGGAATTCTGAAGATGTTAAATGGTGGTTTAAAAATCTCTTCCCAAACCTTTATCTGATATTTTTCCTGTGTTTTCTGTATGAGAAATATTTGTTAAGACCATATTTCCTGTGTTTCCTGTGTTTTCTGTATATATTTCTGTTTGAGAAATATTTCTCTTCCCAAATAGAATAAGGTAACATCTCGACGCCTGGAAAGAAAATGAAAAGGCTTTCCAGTCTCTCCATATATCGCCTAAAAAATGCACCATGAAAATTCTCTTGAAGGAAAGGTGTTTTCTTGAATTGCTCTCAAAAGTCATACCCTAAACCTCGACAAACACTTCAAAATATCATTCCTGCTTTGACCTTTTCAAAACCCTGTGGTTTTATCTGTTTAAGATCGATGATCAATTTTGTATCCTTTATTCTACATTCTTGTCCTTAATTTCCTTGCTGTGTTCATTGCTACTATTTGGATGATTAACATTTGGAATATTCCTTTACTGTTCACAGATCCTGAAATGCATGATCACATCCAGAGCACTCTGTATGGTGGTCAGGCGTCATTTAGAGTGTCATTGTCGGTATGTACATTGAAAATTAAAAATGATGTATATACAGGTGAGTCATGAATAAGGTTATTGTACTCTTTGACATTGCAGGCTGGATTTATTGATATCTGGGAACCTGCTACCTTGGCTATCAAGAAGGAAGGTTACAGTATCAAGTGCAGTGGACCCGCTGGCTCTGTTGTCACCGAGAAGTTTTTACCAACAACTAGTGTATGCCCTTTCTTTTATCTCTTTGACTTTCTAATTCTATGTACCTAGCCCTGATTGATTTTGGACTTCAATTTTAAAGTCGGTCTTTTCATGAGCTTGGATCACTATGGAGGCAGGCTCAAAATGGATCTCGTCTAGCTTTCTTGTGATGGATCACATACTCTAGGTTTTACTGTTTTGGTGTTCGGATACTTATCTGTATTAACATGTGATTCCCATTTTCCTGTAGGTGATTATCCCCTATGGTCATGCTACAGAATTTGTTATAGTTGATTCTAGTGGTCGCCAACATCTCTTAAGAGCTGATAGCAGTTCCACAGATATCAGGTGGTAAGTTTAAGATGTTTTTATACTTGGAAAACAGAGCTAGTTCCAAAGGTTTCCTATGTAATTATCTGAATCATCATGGGATCATTTTGTCTATTACTTGGTTGAACTTGTAAGTACCCCTTCATGTCCTATAAAAATTTTGCATACTATGCCCCATGGCCAAGTAAGCCCTCTTCTAATTTGGGTTTTAGGGTTTGTAATTTGTCTTGCAAAAGAATGTTGGGGTTTTTCCAATGCTCAAACCCTTTTAAGCATCACAAATATTCAGGAAACCTCCAAACTATATATGTGATGGGTTTGGCATTCATTTGTCCTTTATTAGTAAGGAATCTAAATTGTCCCTGGATTTTGTTAGAAACATCTGGTTCAGAAAAGAGCTGATTGCTTGCCTTCACTTTTGAACCTTTGTTTTGGAGTTTTCTGCAAAGTAGAGCTAGTAATACAGATCTCAAAATAATTGCACTGGCAGCTGCAGCATAAACAATCGATCCATGGGCCAGATGATGAGCCTTATCAGTAAAAGAATAGTGAAAAAGCATGTATTGAAAATGTGGCCTAACTAATGTTTCTTGTCCTCTATTACCCTGTTTTGCAGTTCAAGAGATACTATTGTGCTCACCTTGCGATTATTTATCAAACAGGTATGGTCTTTTTGTTCCTATTTCCACTGGTAGAAATCCAAGTATAAATGCTTTCATCTGTTTCTGAGAGTATTGGCATGTCTAGGAATGTGAGAGAAACATGTATTTGAAAGTATATGGGTCTCTTTAATGGCTTAATTCTTCAGAAAGCTGTAGATGGGTCTCTTGGCAACCCATAATTATGCTGTTCTTTTTCTTATTAGTATTATTTAGGGATCCAACACTATCATTCATGTTTAACATTCAATAAAGCTTGAGCTTTGTTTGGAATCATCGTTTTCATTTGAGGTTCATACTTCGGAAGCCATGGTGGCACACCATTATGATGCAATTGACAATTGAAGTGGAACACATCAGCCACACAGAAAATGCATATGGACAAAGAGATAAATAAGGCACGGTGCAGTTGTCAAGGAAGGGGGATCCCTTGAGTTTTTAAGAATGCTAATACTTTATTAGATTAGTAAAAGGGGGATGGGGATCGTTTTGGGGATAGAGGGACTTGAACCCTCACGACTTCTAAAGTCGACGGATTTTCCCGAGCTCTTACCTTTGCAGAAAATTCTTAGCCTATTGCACTTCCTATTCATACCTTTCCCTAAGAAAAAAAGAAGTAACTCTTTGATGGGACTAGAAACAAGATTTAGACTCATGAAGCTTTCTTATATATTTGAAAATCTGCTAGGAATATATTTGGTGGTTGCCCTCCTCCTGGTCTTTTGAAGATCTCCCAGGAATATTCCTTCTGGTTATTCACTATGGTGATGCTAGGTTGTCCTCCTTCTCTCTTTTTCTCATGCTCTCAATCTGGATTCTGGATATTGAGATGTTTAAAGCTCGAACTAGAGGCCTTTCCCTTGTAAAAATTACCACACCATACCCCTCCTGAATGTGGTGATACTGATGTTGCCAAGGATTTCTTGTTTTCAAAATAAACTTCTGTACTAATGTGAACATTGAAGATTTCTTTTCAATATGGTTCTGTTGAATTCTCCTTGTTGGCAGAAACATGGAAAACGAAAATTTCACCTTTCATGAGGATGGGTATATATGTTTTTGAATTTTTGTCCGTTTGCTTATTTACTTTCTGTCCTATATTTGTTTTTATTCCAGCATGCACCTTCATCCACTTAGCAAATTTGCTTGCTTGCGTCTCTTCATAAGCTCAAAAGCTGTTCATCATCCTGATTGCATAAAATAATTATCTATCTAGACCTTAAATGGTTTCGGGGATTTTACAGTACTACTACTTCAGCAAGAAAAAATGATCCCATTGTTGACTTTAAAACTGATACGTGTTTTGCCTCTATATTTGTCTTTGGTGTTTTACTATTCCCTAAATTTTAGTTCATTTTGTTGGATGTTTTCATTCTTAGGATATTAATATAGACCCGACTAGGGAACTTCTAGTGCTTTTTATCTCTGTAGTTGCTGTAAAACAATTTCGGCAACCTGTATGCGTTGCACTGCTCCCATGAGTCTCATGTAATTTCATGGTGGTTCAGTAGCAACCTTGGTTTGTCCCTCAACAAGGAAAAAAAGTAAATCTATCCATGAATAGTTTGTATAGATACAATACTTGGCATCAATTCAGTTGAGAGTGTTCTTGTGGAGTGAACAGAGATAGTGGTCAATCTGTCCATAAAGATAAGATTCTCATTTATTCATTAATTCTGAAAGGAGAATGTTAGTCATTCCGTGCATTATTAGTAGGTCTATCTTGTTGCTGTCTGCATAGTTAGTTCGCTGAGACTGGATAGCAAGCTCATTATTGCCTTGCAGTTCCCATAGGTTTGTCAGCGTTACTGCTGAATTTTCAGAAGGAAGTTATGGAAGGAACTCTGTTTTGTTTGAGGAGCTGAATTTTTGGCCTTTTGTAATTTATTTATGTCACCATCACAGCCCAATTTAATCTTTATTTAGTTTCTGAATAATGTTTCTCTTGGATTATCAGAGACTTCTTTCTTTCTTAAAGGTGGGGGAAAGGGGTTTCTAACTTCCAACTTCTTGTCTGCTTCCGCTCTTTGTCTTTGCGTCCATAGACTTGTGATGTTTTAGCTGAATTTTTGGCCTTTTGTAATTTATTTATGTCACCATCACAGCCCAATTTAATCTTTATTTAGTTTCTGAATAATGTTTCTCTTGGATTATCAGAGACTTCTTTCTTTCTTAAAGGTGGGGGAAAGGGGTTTCTAACTTCCAACTTCTTGTCTGCTTCCGCTCTTTGTCTTTGCGTCCATAGACTTGTGATGTTTTCTTTAGCTGTTTCTTCGTAGCGTGGGAAGCTTTTGCTTTCAATGGAAATTAGATTTATTTTATACAATATTATCTCCATTTTTTTATTTCAAAGAAACACTCTGTCCGTGATCCATATGCTGAGGTTTTCATTTGAGAGCATTGACAAAAATTGACATTTCAATTCACAAGGTTTTCATTGTTGGGTGCGTTGCAGTTTGGTGAAAGAAGAAAAGGAAAGAAGAGGGGTCTATTTTTCAACAAGTGAGCAAGATCTTTTACAACAACCCCGTGCACGGCGGATGCACTTTTGGTAGGGTTTCGGTGTGCTGTGTAAATCTGTTGACTGATTTCTGCACTTGATTCGTGGATAATTGTGAGTTGTAATTGCGCAGGTGTATGGTGATTGGCTATTTTTTGTGATCATGATCCGTAATCTCTCTCTTTCCCTCTCCGCAAATTTTTGTGCGCATTGTAACCCGAAAACTTTCATACACATTAAACAAGTTTTACAGCCATATCTTGTAGTTCATGAGTCATTGAGTTGCGACACTGTCGCTGGTTGCCAGAAACTGTGCATGCATTCCAATGGTCAAAAGCTTTTGCTTACGGAGCAAGTGGCTCTCTGGCATATTTGAATCAACGCTCGGTGGACACCATTTTCTCTGTAGTAATCTGGTAGAACTTCTTAGCCATACCATGAAGAGAAACAAAAGGGCAGAAGAGTTGTCTCGATTGTAGAGCCGTTGAATGGCTTGGCATAACTATATAATTTTGTAATTTGCAATTTGTTTAGGGTTGAGTTGTGAAGGCTTAGGATTGATTCAGCACATGGCCCATATGTTTTTTTAGAGGACTTCTAGATTTTTACTCGGACAATTGATTTAATGAGCACAGAAGTAAACCAGATGTAGTATTAAAAAGGGTTAGGAAAATACAATGAAAAAACAGATACATTATAAGAATCGCAAACCATACCCGTCCAATATTTCAATAAATAGGTTAGTAACTTCTGAATGTTTTAAACCAGCCAAGCCTATTCATAATCGCATTGTATTCTTACTTTCTAACTAATGTACAGAGGTTTTAGCCAAAATATATCGGCATGATACAGAAGGCTTGGAAGTTTCCTTTGCTTTGGACAGTCAACTTTCGTAGGACTATCCTCAGGGTATTGCAATTGATATCTGTCCAGAAGGAAGGCCTAATCTAATCATGTGAAACTTGCAAACTATTGCTTCGACTACTCATCTGTGGCGGACTTTGAGGCAATCACATGATTAAAAACTTGCAACTATTGGTTTGACCTCACCTGTGGCAGTGAATATATCCCCGTTAAATTAAAGAACCCATTCATAACTTTTGCTGCCATCACCCGATTAGAAACTTGCAACTATCAGTTCGACTACTCATCTGTGGCGGAATTTGGGACGAACCGTGATCACACCTGGTCTTGTTTCATCAAATCGATATCTGTGAATGATATTATTGACCATGATGAGTATATTGTATTTGCAAAGTCAAGTATTCTATACAAACAAATGGAATTTTAGGCGATTTTACTAGCTATGCACAAGAAAAAGAGGAACAGAGGAAGGAGTCCTTCACCGATTCTCACTAAGAAAGCTTCTCACTGCAGATGGGAGTGCGGCTTCTCCCCGACTATGAATGCCTACACCTGTAGTGGAAACAGCAGAATGTGAGTATTGTTGTATTGCACCTCCAATCTACAAGGACTTGAATCAATTTTACAATATTTCTCTTTTCATCAATCATTGTCTTGTGCAGTGCTAAATAGCTTACAATAGCTCCTGACATTCAATCAAATCATCTCCATCAATAAACTAGAAGTGCATCACAAGAAAGACCAGCAACAAGATAAATTATTCAGAACATCATTGTCATGAAAAGCAGCAAATTTCATCATCCTAAGGCTTTTTCTGGTTGAATATGCATACTCTAGTGAGCATCCTGTCTGTAAAAAATTTAGTCTGCAATGAGAACTTCTCCAATAAAACACAAAAACAATCTTCTCGCTTTTAAACTATGTGGATAAGAATGCATTTTTAGCATAAAAAAAAACATTTAAATAAAAACCAAAGAATAAGTACTTGGAAAGTAAAGGGTCAGGAACGCCATTGGAAGAGCAAAGCTCCTTGCCTGACCATGTTCCCTTCATCACCCCATTGACCTAATTTCATACCATACAAGTGCTTTCCCATCAATTCTTTTAAGTCAACATGCAACATCGGCAAACAGTTCACTAATGCAATCATGATTAAAGTGTTCCATTACACAACATTTATGTAACTGTCTCATTTGGATGAGAGGGATGGACTAAATGAGACTAATTATTCTCACTCTTTGATAGCAGTAAAAGCAATTAAGACACATAGATGGTGAGAAAGTATCCAATAGGACCCATAGATGGATTACACAGTTAAATGAATTTACCTGTTATGATTTGCAAAGAATATGGCCTCTGCCTAAATGCTACCTGCTTCTTATCCAATTTCTCCCCTCCCAGATTGCTAAAAGAATCACCTGACGATGAATGTTCAATACCATCCACCGGATACATACTATTTGAAGAAGTTGGCCAACCCAATGTCCCAAGGGTTTCAATTTTTAGAAGGTGATCTTGCAAAGCTTGAACAGCCTCTCGCGCATGAAGCCCATGCAAGTCCAATTTCCAAGGATCATTTTTACTGTTTCTAACACTTAAAATATCATTCGCTGCCTTACTGTTGAGTAGTTCAGAAGCTGCCCATCCATCACGTGCTTTCTTAGAGTGCTGTTGGGCAGAAAAATGATCCCCTCTAAGAAAGGCATTAGTGGCAGCTCTGGAATGCTGAGATGCTGACCTGTCAAATGAAGCATCAGGGAGCTGTAAAAATCCAATATTTGGCTAACAGTGAGAATAGACATCATGTGATCCAAGCATATGTAGTAAAGTAACCCAGGAGTAACAGAGAGTCTAACAGGTGCTAACATTAGGATGGTCACCACAGTCCTAGTCCTNTCTTGCAAAGCTTGAACAGCCTCTCGCGCATGAAGCCCATGCAAGTCCAATTTCCAAGGATCATTTTTACTGTTTCTAACACTTAAAATATCATTCGCTGCCTTACTGTTGAGTAGTTCAGAAGCTGCCCATCCATCACGTGCTTTCTTAGAGTGCTGTTGGGCAGAAAAATGATCCCCTCTAAGAAAGGCATTAGTGGCAGCTCTGGAATGCTGAGATGCTGACCTGTCAAATGAAGCATCAGGGAGCTGTAAAAATCCAATATTTGGCTAACAGTGAGAATAGACATCATGTGATCCAAGCATATGTAGTAAAGTAACCCAGGAGTAACAGAGAGTCTAACAGGTGCTAACATTAGGATGGTCACCACAGTCCTAGTCCTGTTTCTTACTTTTGTGCTACCAGAAAACAATACGAGAAATTGCATGAACACATTGTTTCCATTTTGATCAAAAGTTTAGTGGTGCTTGAATCTCATTATATGAGACCATAATTGACTAATGTATCACAGCAGACAAAATTTCATTCGTGAAGAAAGCATGGAAGCCTCACAAACCAGTAAAGTGGATCTATCTAAGTAAGTGGAATTATAAAGTAAGAAACCAAATAAAAGGCATATGTTACCAACAGACCCTTGCCAACATATTTTAGAACATACTTGTCATACATAATATAATGCAATGTTATCGGGGTAGAGACAGAGTACCTCATCATCCTTAGTGCCTCTTTCCGGTGGTACAAATAAACATCATCCTCCTCCCACTCAGGCTCAACAGGAACAGACCTCAGGTGTCCCAGAATCAGTTTCATGTTAGCAGCAGCATCATCAGAAAGTCTCTTTCCAGAAGAAGAATCTGCATCACTGAACTCTTTTTGGCTATCCTTAAGAGCATGCTCAAGAGTAGTGCTGAGATCAGCAATATCAGCAGCAAGGGCGGAAACAAAAGGCGTACCCTCTCCTGGAAAAAGACTTCCATTCATCCTTCCATCTTGCATGGAATTATTGCAGAGTGTGTCAGATTTTGTGGCGGCAGGGGAAACCAGACTTTCCAATAAAGAAGAGGCCTTATGAACATCATTATCCACGGCAGCCATGACATCCTCAATCAAGGTAGAGTCGGCCCAGGAATGAAGCTCTTTCAGCTTGCTGGAGGCAAAATCACGATTATTTACCATACTAGCTTTAGTCTCATTAGAGGCAGGTCCTCCGAGGATTGAATTGGTACTTCGATCCTGCAGCGTTAAGGGCGGGAAATGGGGAGTTGGGAGGAGCACTGATGAGAAAGGCTTTGTATGAAAAGCAGCATTAGTATTTGAAGTAGGTAGGCTTTGGGAGTAAGGTGGAAGGGGGGAAGGAGCGGGTGAAGGCATGGGTGGATACGGATCCTCCTCAACAGATTCATGTGGTGGAAGGAGACCTTGTTCCTGACGCTGCTTGCGGCCAAAGGCGGCCCAACCAGGGGACTTACCCCGTGAGGAGGAGGTGGTATACGAAGGGCTAGCGTAACTCATGTTGCTCTCTAGATGCAATGCCGCTAGCTCTTGGGAGTCGTGATAATGGAAGATTGGTGGTAGCAGTAAACGAATATCTTCAAATCTTCAAAAAGAGTTGCTGGAGAACAACAGTTTAACAACACAAAAATAATAATAATAATAAGAACATAACTATGAAGTTATAGCAGTAGTAACTGCAGGTAGCATGTTTGTAATAACAAGAACATAATCAATAAGAACATAGCCGTTGGTTGTTAATCGTATATATTTGCAACAGCGGCAAAGCTTTCAGAATCGTCAACATTATTAAGGAAGGATATAAGGTTAGTATCGATTGATTTTACCTGTATCTGTGTCTGTGTGTGGTGGAGGAGATTGAGATTGAGATTATTTAAGGAGGCGAAACCAAGGAGGTGTGAAGAGAAACAGGCAGAGACGTAGTCGCGATATTAATACTAATACACAAAGAAGCAGCAAACCTCCTCGTAGTAGACTTGTGCTGCTGCTGCGGCGGCGGCGGCATCAACTCCTCCTCCTTGTTGTATACAATTAGTATACCATCAATAATTCTCCTTGAGCAGCAGCACCCTCTCTTATCCATTAAATTAATTAACCCACCGATATTTTATTGCAAATCGATCTCTTCTTCTTCTCCTTCTCCTTCTCCTTCTCCTCTCCTTCCTCTCTTGTTCTTTCTCTCCCCAAATCCAAATATAAACCCTAGAGTTAGAGTCAACGACACCATCCATTCTATTTTCTATGGGACGCCTAGTTGTACCGACACGCAATCTCTTTTTCCTTTCTTTTCTTTTCTTTTTCTTTTTTGTTTAATTTGTTCAATGTAGTTTCCTTTTTTTTTTTTTGGTACATGTTCAATGTAATTTCCACATGGCTGAAACTCAAATTTTAAAAAATTACTCATAAAAATTTTTAATTTCATAAAATTTAAACCAATTAAAACAAGAAAAAAAATAAAAAAAAAACCTAGAATTGATAAATTATTTTTAAAATGACTTGATTATAGATACCAAATTTTTTTATTTTTTTGTGAGGGCTAAAATTTAAAAAAATCCTAAAATATGGAAAATAAAAAAAAGTTTTAAACATTAACACTCCGTTTGGTATCATGGAATTGAATTCAATTCCAAGAATTGAAATCAATTCCTTAGTTTGGTATAATTCTACTTCACTTAAAATAAGAATTGAATTCCATTTTTTATTTTTGGAGCAATATTTTGTTAATATTTCAAATCCAAGCAAAACCTATCGGATTTGGAATTCAATTCCATTGGATAAGTATTGGTATGTCTAAATGAGAAAAATAACCCTATACTCTTATTTTAATTTTTTTTTAGCAAAAGGACAACTTATGTAATTTAGCAATTCAATTGATAATTTGATTTATACCAAACATTGGAATTGAATTCAATTCCACATTATTAAAAAACATACCAAGCATGAGAATTGATTTCATAATGAATTCAAATTCTAAATTTTTAATGATTTGAATTCAATTCCAATTTCAAATTGATACCAAACGGACTGTAAAGCTGATAAACTATTTAAACACACTAAATATCCTATTTGTTGAAATTTATTTTTTTATTTATAGCACACATAACAACATCCTTCACCTCCCCCAATGAATCCCGAAGCACCATCCTTGCTCCCACTGTGCCATCCATTTCTCAGAAAGAGCAGTCAACATTAAATTTCAACCAGCCCACGGGGGGTGGTTTCCAGTGGTCATTGGCATTCGTTGAGATCGTAGCCATTGGAGACCATCGTTGCACAAGCAACTCCTTCGACAGTCTAGCGGCCATACGCGTTGTTTTAATAGGGTCAATTTGGTTGCCCCCAAACAGTGCGTTGTTCCTTTGTTTTCATATCTCCCAACACAGATGGCTAAGTAATTGAAGAACAAAAACCTCCTTACCTTGCCACGCCTTGACCATGTCACACCACCACTACTTAAAGCTCTGAATATTTTCTTCCCTTGGGATGTAACCGAGTGAGGTAGCAAACTAAGCCGCTCGCGCATGATTACAAAAGAATAAGAGGTGCTCAAAGGACTCAAACCCCCCGTCACACAATTTGCAAGAAGCATCGGCCATAATACTACGACGATAAAAGATTCTCTTGTGTCGGCAGAGCCTGATGTAACGCTCGCCAGAGAAAATTTTGCACCTTTGGGATTGTGGCTAGAGTCCAAATGGATCCCCAATTTACATCAGTTTATTTCGATAAAGAGTTTGACGATTTGCAACAAAGAGACGTTCATAGCCTGACCGTGAATTGTAAACCCCATTCTTGGTCTTGTGCCATACCAACCTATCTTTCCCATAAGGTGGGTGTGTGGGTTCTCTCGCTAAAGTCTAGTGCCCGATAAGTTGGCTAATTTGTTTTTCTTCTTCTTTTTTCCGAAAAAAATTTAAAAAGTTTAAAATTTTCAAGTGACTCAATTTAAAAGTTTGATATTCTGGAGAAATAAAGTTAACAAATTTAAAAACTTAATAGATATGGTTAATAAAATCTAGTTCTCATAAACTCTTTATTAACAAATAAAGTTATAAAGAATTAATGAGAACTAAATTTTAGAATTTCTTTTAAGGAAGGATTTTCTAGAATGCATATGCCTAAAAAGTTTAAAAAAGAAAAAGGAAATAAAGAAGAGTACAAGTCATATAATTTTGTGGATTGGTATAAAATAAAGGAATATCGAAAATCAAAGAGAGGAGTGGGCCGCTGAATCCGAGAGATTGATTAGTTGGAAATTTCTTTCCTTTTTTTTTATTATTTATAGAAGAAGAAAAAGGAAAGAAGGAAGGAAGAACTTTGTTGGATAGCAGTTGCAAAATTCAACGAGGGGAAGGAAACAAAGGTAGGAGGAGGAAGAAAAGTGGATCCCTCTGGTCGGAGATTTGGGGATAAAAAGACTATGGCGGCGGAATCGGAATCGGAATCGGGGGTTATGCAGTTGCTCAACACTGCTTTGGAGTGGCTCACTCTGGCTTTGGATTTTCCCTCTGCTCGGGCTGTTGTTTTCGGGGTTCATATTGGAGGTCTTCTCCGTTTTTTTTTTTTTTTTTTCTTACTTCTTTTACTTTTACTTAGAGGAGGAAACCAATGAACCTTAATTAATCTGTCTATCTATCTATCTATCTATCTATCTTCTGTGCAGGACATCTTTTCGTTGAGCTCCTCCTTCTGGTCGTCATCCTCGTCCTTCTTTCACAGAAAAGCTACAAGCCTCCTAAGAAACCATTATCCAAGAAGGTTTCCTTTCCTGCAACTCTCTCTCTCTCTCTCTCTCTCTCTCTCTCTCTATATATATATATATATATATATATTGAATCTGTCATTCACCAGAATCGGGATCCTTGCATTTCCCCTCCCATTACTGATGATTTTTTTGTTTTTTTTGTTTTTTAATACCATCAGCCTTTTCCCTTGTACGATCCAAGCTCCACTCTATTTTCTTTCATGATTCTTTTTTCTTCCTGGAGGGCGAGAATTTAGTCCTTAATCAAACACTGTCACAGTGAAACCAAGGTTAATGCCTCATTGCATTTTAATGCAGATCAGTAATGCTACTACAAAGATTATGAGATTTAGTGACATATCTCACTGTGCCCAAGAATTTTGATCTTCACTTGTTTGACTCTCCTTTAACGTTTGTGGTGTTGTAGATTTTGCAGCTTATGCTACATCGGCAAACACTAAATGTCATTGTTTTTCTGTAGGAAATAGATGAGCTATGTGATGAATGGGTTCCGGAACCTCTTATTCCTCCTATTAATGAAGAGATGCGATATGAGCCACCTGTATTGGAAAGGTAAACATATTTCCTTCGTATGTAATTTCTTTTCCATTATGAAATTTAGTACATGGGGAGACTAGATATGGTACGCAATCACAGTTTTCAGTCACGTGGTTTTACCATGCTTGTACTTTATAGGCAAATTTTTTTTGGGTTGGATTTGGGAGGGGAACGAAGTGCTGTTTTGTATTATCAAATTTTAGGATTCTGCCTCATAACTAAATGATTCTTCCAAAAGCATACCATGTCATTAGTTGCTTTTTAGTGCAGTGCTGCAGGGCCTCATACAACGATCAACGGGAAAGAAGTTGTGAATTTCACTTCAGCTAATTACCTTGGATTGATTGGACATGAGAAACTACTTGTGAGAATATCCCTTGCTGTATTTTAATGTTTTCTATTTGAGGATAATGGTTTTCACTAAAAAGTATGTTCACAATGAAATTTTCCTCAGGATTCATGTACTGCTGCATTGGAAAAATATGGTGTTGGTTCCTGTGGTCCTCGTGGGTTTTATGGAACTATTGGTAATATTTAATTCACTAATTATTTAAGATATTCTTTTACCATGTAAGTTTAGAATGTTCTCTAACAAGTTCCTCTTCACCAGATGTCCACCTTGACTGTGAGGACAGGATTGCAAAGTTTTTGGGCACTCCTGATTCAATTCTCTATTCATATGGACTTTCCACAATGTTCAGTGCAATTCCATGTTTTTGTAAAAAAGGAGATATCATTGTTGTGTGAGTATTCAAAATTTTAGCTGTCGAAAATTATGCACCTCTGTTCTCTCAAGGAATTTTTTTTTCTCTTTCTATTAAAATGAGTATTTAGTTGATATTATGTCTTCTTCGCATGTTTGGCTGATGTTTGTTCATCTCTTTCCAACCCTGCCCATGCCCTCACCCCCATCCCCACCCCCACCCCCTTTCCTTATATGTTAATGTTCTCACTAGATTGCCACTATCAATATATTTCTAGAAGACAGGTAATGACCAGGAATAGTTTATCACATAATATTTCTTAACCCCTTCGCAATATATGATAACTAGTGGTGGCTGCTCTTTTACTATAGAGGTTTTGACATGCCATTCTGTTCAATGTTTCTGCTTAGCACTACATTGTTCTTTTTTTTATTGTTACCGAGTGTCTTTCGTTTTCTGCAATTATTTTATATGCATGTCCTTTATATCTGTTTCCCTTTTGTTATCATGTTCGTTGGGGCTTTGTCACTGTTTTACAAACTGTTAACACTATAGTAATACAGCACTGTGCTTCCCTCTTTTTCCCTCCAGGGATGAGGGAGTCCACTGGGGCATACAGAATGGTCTGTATCTTTCTAGGAGCACTGTTGTATATTTCAAGCACAATGACATGGAATCCCTAAGAAATACTTTGAAGAAAATTACTGCAGAGAATCAGCGAGCTAAGAAATTGCGTCGTTACATCGTGGTTGAAGCTGTGTACCAGGTGATTTTTGTCATTACTTCTTCACATTGTCAATTCTCAATTGTTTGTAAATTGTTGTTGATTCAGAACTATATTCGGTCACAGTCCATCACTTATGTAGTACATGTATGGTGAGGAATGGAAAATCAGCACCCAGTAGATATATTACTATTCGAATTCTTTGATCGATGAAGTGTGTGCATATAGAAACACAATAAGTCTAAATATGTTGATGTAGAATTTATTTTCCTTTTCTTCCCTTGTAATATTCCTTGATATAAGTGTAATTGAATTAGGGAGTCAAATTGAATGTTATAGCATTCTACAATACTTGGCTGGAAGATATACTGTTAAAAGAGAGATGCATTCAATGCTTGATTCCCTCTGAACCTTTCCACTAAAATAACTATAGTGATAATCAATTGAATGTGATCGCAGTTTGCTGTCTGGTTCTACTTTCTCCATTGGTCTCTATGGTGAAGGTTGGAAATCATGCCTTTTCCGGTGGCTAATTTTAAATAAGCATATATTACCCATTAAAAGTGAGCATCAATCAATCCATTTAACCCAACAGCTTTAGCTAGATACTTTTGAAATTCATGTGTGTTGTGGGCCTTTTTTTGTAATAATTTTTTTTTCACTTCTTACTTGGCACTTTCTAACCTTGAGGAAAACGTAAACTTAGTTTCAAAACATAGGAGCTAATGAGATTATATTGTTTGCTAGCAGATTTTCCCTGCTTCTCTGACATTTTTGCATAGACTACTTGTTTCCACATCTCAAACAGTTCCCGTAGCTTGTAAATTGGTAGATAGCTTTGCAGAGGACCTTTATGTCCTGCAACACTTGTGCTTTTTGGAAGGTAAGAATTGGTTGATTGAGTTGTAATTGATTTATATGGCAAATTAGTATGCCATGTGTCTTCATTGATTAAATCCCTGGAGTTGATTCCTTATCTAGTATCGTTTCATCAAAGAAAAAGAACTCACTTATATTATGTTAATTGGCTCTAATGTTTTTCTTTCTTCTCATTGTTGAAATTTTAAGTTTCTGGATTGAGATTTGTTTTTGACCTGAGGTGTGTAGAATTCTGGCCAAATAGCTCCACTAGATGAGATCATCAGATTGAAGGAGAAATATCGCTTCCGTGTTTTATTGGACGAGAGCAACTCCTTTGGTGTGCTTGGCAGGTCTGGGAGAGGTCTTACTGAATATTATGGGGTTCCGGTGCGTTTTGGAAACTCATTGCCTTTTTGTTGCAGGATAAGTTCTGTAGTTTATGATTACATAACCTGGCCTTGCAGATTGAGAAGATAGATATTGTAACTGCAGCTATGGGACACGCTTTAGCTACTGAAGGAGGATTCTGCACTGGCAGTGCTAGAGTCATTGATCACCAAGTACGAAAATCATCATATACCATAATAAAAGATTTCTTTGATGAATGAATGTTGTAACTAGCCAAATTGCTGCTATATCATTATTAAATGGAGTTAATATAATAATGATGCTTATATCACTTGCTAGTCGAATGCAGTAGTGCTCAGACTTCGCTATTCTTTTTCAGCGGTTGAGCAGTTCTGGATATGTGTTTTCTGCTTCTTTGCCACCATATCTTGCAAGTGCTGCTATTACTGCTATTGATATCCTTGAGGATAATCCTGCTTTGATGCAAAAGCTTAGAGACAATGTTGCTTTGTTATGGAAAGGTTGGTTCTGATTTTATTATCATCACTTCATTTTGCTTTTATAATAATGTCTTTCCTTGTCTATTGGCTGTCCCAGCTTTAATAGTGATTCAAATGGTAGTATTCTGTCAATCACCATAGAAGAATACGATTTGCATGCCTGTGTCTTCATCGAGAAAACAATAATGTGCATATTAGAGACATTTTTATTGGCAGAATTTGAAACTTATCTCCTGCCGGATCCAGCATTTGAATTATGCGGATTATTGGAACTTGGACCAAAAATAGCTAATAATCCTATGGAAGTTAACTCAATGCCCCATTGTTGTGATTATGGTTCTCAAGTGAGAAAAGTAAGTTAACTCAAAGTCCAATTGTTGTGAGTATGGTTCTCTAAGTGAGAATGGGCTAAAAATAAGTTTGAAAAAGTTGATTCAATGTCTAGGCCTTTGGATGTAAAACTGGTGCTAATGTTTGCTACTACCTTTAATTTGGTAGTGATGTTAGAGCTATATATGTAGGTTACTAGCCTTTTCAAATGGCTTGTTTGACTTTGTTGTATTCTCAACGTGATTGTAGGGTTGTCCAACGTAGAAGGCCTCTCCATAGGCAGCAATCCAGAATCCCCTATTGTTTTTCTCAAACTAGAGAAGTCCACTGGCTCTGCAAAAGGTGACCTACAACTCCTTGAAGATATTGCCGACCATGTAAGCACCTATGCTTTTACTTAAATTACACTTTGATGTTTCAATATTTCAGTTGAGGTGTTCCATAATGATTATGATTTGCAGGCATTGAAGGAAGACTCTGTCTTTGTAGCAACGTCCAAAAGATCAACGCTGGACAAATGCTGTTTGCCTGTTGGAATCAGGTTATTTGTCTCAGCTGCACATTCAGAATCTGATCTGCTCAAGGCATGCGAATCACTGAGGAGAGTTTCGGCGCTGGTCCTTGCGGGTCACAGTTGAACCTTTTAAGAGACTTTCGGCACTTGGCATTAATGAACATAATGGACTGTGGCACATAAGATCGAGCTCAAGTTTACGCCAAGGAGAAAATCTACCGACACATTTTGTAGTTTTTGGAAAATTTATCTGTGCGCTTGTTGTTCGGATCACTTCTCTATCTTCTTCTATCATGTCTATGTTTGTCTGTGTTGACTTAGTCATGAAAGAGATGGAGAATTTTGATTGAATTGAGATTTGTATAGATATTACTAGCAAGAGTTCCTGCTTTTTTTTTTTTTGAGACTTCTTGACTTTTTAAATTTTGTGGTGATGTATGTTAAAACAAATTGGATATTGGTTCCACGATTTGTCAACTGGGAGTGGGGTAATTGTATTAGTTTTGGTAAATATGGTCTGCAAGCACTTGAACCCGCTTGGATTATGTCTTGACAAATAGAAGCGGGGCGTCGAGCAATGACAGGAATAAAATTGAAATCAATCAAAAATGGCGGGTTCCTTCGTTTCTATGGCGATGACTTCGTTTTGAAAACCAGGATGTGTCGATTTATCTATCTCTTAACTCGAAATGGGAGCAGTTCTTTTAGTAAAATGATGAAAATGAGATATGTTAGACTACCTTCTTATGTTTACTATTCTACTGATTTGTTTATTGTTTGTTTTCTTTTTTTCTTCCAAAGGAAGATTCTATAAAAGAAGAAGTTTATTATGAAGAATATTAAAAAACTGATGTGACACTGGGCAGAAAGAATTAAGAAATTTTAAAAGCTTTGTTTTAGGTGAACTGGAAAATCAGTCTCTTCTTTAATCATTATATAATTGTTTTTGTAATCCTCTTGCATTGACACAATTTCCAGTTTACTTATGCCAAGCACAGAATTGGTCAAGGCCACAAATATTGCTGGAGAGTTAGTTTCACGTGATTCTTTGTTTTAAAGGTACACTATTTATTTTATTTGTTTACCAGTTGCATGCTGCTTTTGCTAATGCTTAAATGCTTGGAAAATATATTTCATAAAATAGGCAAATCCCAAATCCATCACGTGATAATTTACTGTTGTATAGCCTTTTGGACAAATAATATTATCAATTATTAGAAATCAGCAATCCATTTCTTTATAATTTTTCTCATACAACTTCTCATTATAAATATATATCACTGTACTTATATTGATCTCATTTACTATTAACAGATGGATAACAATACAAATTCAACACAAGATTTGTATCTCAGAATCAAAATTCATGAATTAGGGTTTGAGTCTGAAGAGCATGGATATCAAATATACAATAAGTATGCAAAAAGGATTGGTTTCAGTGTTCGAAGAGAGTATAAAAATATGTGTAAGCATACTCGTGCTATATCAAATAGAAGATTTGTATGCTTCAAAGAAGGTTTTCGCAAGGAAGACAAGAAAAGACCTGTTAAAAAACCGAGGAAGGAAGTTAGGACAGGATGTTCAGCAAGAACGACCATTGCTCTCCAAACAAGTGGAAAATATCTTGTTATTGATTTTGAGCCAGCCCATAATCATGCGCTGGTAAGTGACTCACTTGCCCATATTCTACCATCTCAAAGGAAGATTAATGAAGCTCAAGCAATAGAGATAGACTTGGCAGATAATTCTGGTATACGACCATCGCTAGCCCATGAGTTTGTGAGTGGTCATGCTGGAGGGAAAGAGAGTCTTAGTTTTCTTAATCGAGACCAGAGGAATTATCTGCGGTCTAAAAGAAAGCAAGATTTAAAGTTTGGTGAAGCAAGGAGTATCTTGAATTATTTTCTCAAACAAATATCAGATAATCCATCCTTCTTTTTCCGTGTGCACATGGATGATGATGACCAAATAACAAATATATTTTGGGCTGATGCAAAGATGATATTGGATTACAGTGTGTTTGGTGATGTAGTATTCTTTGACACAACATACAGGACAAACAAGGAATATCGACCTTTGGGAGTATTTGTTGGCGTAAATCATCACTACCAGCAAGTGCTATTTGGGGCTTCGTTGTTGTACGATGAATCTGTTGGCTCATTCTAGTGGCTTTTTCAAAAAATTTTTGAGTGTATGTCAGGTAAGAAGCCAATTACTATTTACACAGATGGAGATTTGGCAATGGCACAATGGCAGAGACTAATCATAGATTGTGTTTGTGGCATATATATCAAAATGCATTGAAGCATCTTCATCATCTTTTTAGAGGTTCAAGAGGTTTTGTTGTTGATTTTAATAAGTGCATGTACAATTGTGTATATGAAGAGGAGTTTATCAATGCTTGGGAATGTTTATTAGACAATTATGAATTGCGGGAGAATAAATGGCTACAAGATTTATTTCAAATAAGAGAGAAATGGGCAATGGTATATGGGAGAAATATATTTTCAGCTGGTAAGAAGACCACCCAACTCAGTGAGAGCTTCAATTCTCGTCTTAAAATCCGACTTGGATGTGGTGCAATTCTTCAAAAATTTTGAAAGAGCAGTCAATAATCAATGATACAAGGTATTGTTAGCAAATTATGACATGAGTCAAAGGATGCCTATTTTGAAAGTCAATGTTCCATTACTAAGGCATGCTAGAGATATTTACACAGAAGCTATTTTCAACATGTTCCAAGATGAGTTTGAAAAATCACTGTCGATGGTAATTGATAACTGCTATGCAAATGATTCTGGGTTTGAGTATAGAGTATATATGTATGAGGAGACAAGACAATATGTAGTTTCTATGTCAAGAGATGGCCATGCCACATGCAGTTGCAAGAATTTTGAATTTGTGGGAATTTTATGCAGCCATGTTCTCAAAGTGCTTGATGAAGTGAAAATAAAGGCAATGATCCCAAACCACAAAAATTTATGTAGCATCTATGTCAAATTAGCAGGCAAGGCAGCTGAATCCAAAGAAGCAAGTGATTTTCTCATGAAACGTGCAAGCGAATTGAATTTGAAGATAGATGATTTTTTGAAGATTAAACCTTCAAGTGCAGTAGAACATTCTTATTTACGAGAGTGTATTCAGGATGTGCAACTTACAACAGCAAATGTAGATGTTCCAGAGAAGATTTTTTTGCAAGCAAAAAGATTGAAGAAGAGAATAGTTGCTCAACGTGGAAGAAAGAGATATAAAAGTTGTCTAGAAAAGAGAACAAAAAATTCAGTTGTACGAAATGTTAATTCTAACTCAGAGTCTTCTGTTGCATGTGCCATCCTACCACAAAGTATATCAGTCCCAAGTTTCTCACAAATGTTAGAGGTAAATTATCTATATACTCTCATTTTCTAATTGATGTGATTATAGTCACTTGGATAGTTTGATAATCTTGTAAAATTAATTTTGACTTGTTAGTATAAGGTACAATCTAATGTGGAGTTTCAAGCATCATATGGTTTGTTGGATTTTACACCTTTGGAATTGAGTAAGGTAAAAACACTCTATATAAATATATTCTTTATATATTGTTGATATTTTTCTTCGATTCTAACGATTATTTTACAGGTAGCTCCAAAAAATACTTGAGAAAGATTTCTTTCAAACATTAACATATAACGATGTGCAAGTACAATTTTATATGAAAAATAATTTACTCTGGTAATTAAATATTGCAGGTTTTGCAGATAATTTTCTGGAAGAATTTCTTTTGCAGGAATCATGTATCTCTACATTCACTAGTATCTTGGATAAAAAAAACATTCACTAGTATTTGTAACCATAACTATTGATTGATTTGTATGCCAATAGCACTCTGAGTTTTGTTGTGTGTTCTCTTACTCTTTTTGTTGCATTGTAAGAGAGTAACAATATATAGTGCACTCTGAGTTTTTACCTAGGGTGTTCCATTCGAATTCCCCCTGGGACTGGGAGAATCAATAACATAACAACAAAAGGAAATGGGTTACGGACCTCATTTAATGAAGACAGCATTCTCAACATTTGATACAACTTGCTGGGATCTAAAAAATCAATCTATTTCTCCAACACCATAATTTTAAGCATGCTACTACAATTACAGTGCTCCATTCATTACATTAATATGCATGGGGCTCCTAAGTTTCTCAATGACCAAGGTTTCAGTTCCAATCTGAAGAAACCTGCATGCGTCTATATAGATACCTAATAGCATGCAAGGCTGTTTCTAAGTCCTGTGAGCAGTGCAAGCATAGACTACTTGAATCAAAATGTGCCTAGATACCCGAAAATCAACCAAATTAATCACAAATAAGGAGGGTTAGATTAGTGATGACAATCACCACTCATCCCATTTGTTGATGAAGTCGTTCCACATTGCTTCTGCAATTGATTCTCGAATTGAGAAAGCAACCTGCTCTTCAGCTGATGAACCTGACTGCAAGTCAGCTTGATCTTCAAGGTTAGGAGATTCTTCCACAGCCACCCCTCCAACACTAGTAAACCACCAATCGTTTCTCTCTTCCCGTCTGATGTAATTATGTAAAACACATGCAGCAATAACTATATCCCTCTGAACATGAAACCCATATTGAGGGGCGAGCTTGAGGATAGGAAATCGAGTTTTCAGCACATCAAAAGACCTCTGGATGACAACTCTCAGAGATGAATGCCGGTGATTAAATAGTTCCTTTGGGTTTCGGGGTAACTGATTAGCACCCCTAAATTCATGAATGTGATACCGGATTCCAGGATATGGAGCAATAAATCCTTCCATATTCAAGTACCCTGTATCAACTAGATAGTACTTGCCTGCCACAAAAATGCTTTACGCATAAGGTGCCAGGAAATCTATTCATATTGATTCAAATCGGGCATTCGAGAACCCAAGGATTTCCTACATATGCAAGTACAGAAAGCAATTGTAGAGGATGATGCTGCAAGCCTTAAGGCATAGAAGGGATACGACACACATAATGAATGACGTAGAAACAGTTCTGTTGCCAGACTGATGATACATCCACACTTTAAAACATCTATAATTTCACACCGTTTCATTATCAAAAAAAAAAAAAACATTATAATTTCACACAGAGAGGGAGAGAGAGTAGAACCTTCGGGTAAACGGGGGAAATTCTGATCAGGATCATCAAGGACAGCTCTTAAAACCCGTGAATCTGCAGCCGAGCCTTCCCAACCAGGATAGATAAAAATAAACTGCAGGTCGAAAGTGCAAGCAGCCAAAACATTTTGCGACAAAACACCTTTCTTGTTACGAAATCGAGATTGGTCCTTGGCAGGCAGATGTGCAGGAATGTGCATGCCATCTATGACACCAATGCAGTCCTGAATTGCAAAGAATTTAAGTGAGTGGAAACCAGAAGCAAGGAGCGAGAGAAGTAGGCTTGTAGACATGGACCTTGAAATACGGATAAAACCTATTACTACACAGAATTTCTGGAGGAGTTGTCAGAGGTGGTGGCTGTAAAAGTTCACGTGAAAGTGACTTGATTGCCTTCAGCACATTATTGAAATGCCGGCTAATGGTTTCACCAGAATGCTGAAACCGCTCTTGGATGACTCTGTTACGCTCATTATGACCAATGATGTTCAAGAAAATTGCTAGCTGCTCCTCTATCATAACGCCAGCAGTATCACGTAACAAACCTCTCTGTCTAAGAGTACCACATAACTTTTGGAAAACATGTCTATCCATCCGCAACATTTCCCTCGATACATCCTCGCGGCCATCAAGAACCTCCGTCATAAAGGTACTTCCAGAAGGCAAAGAATAGTGACGAGGTTGCCGGGTTATATTGCTGTAGTAGTAAAAGCCAGCAGCTGCAGCAACTAATTCCATCTCATCCAATTCTAAGTCAAAGTCACCCATTGTTGCTGAAGCATCAGTAGAAGACGAATTAAAAAGGCCAGCATAAAAAATACAACGAATGTATGTTAACACCCTAGAATACATCTGTAGCATCAGTTTTGACCAAAAATATCGGCAACTACTCAGGCTTTCTAAGGTAATAAAATATCAAAAAATAGGTTAGGTTAGAAAAAGTAACCCTTCATTCCCACCAATCAGTCAAGCACCCTTCAACCAAAGCCTCCCTCCAAAACACACGCACACAACAACAACAACAAAAAAAAAAAGGAAAGAAATATTCAACAGTCATAACTGAACTAATTACAGCTGCATGTGGTCCTCAAGCATGCAATGATCTTACACAAACCGTAGGTTTTTTTTGAACTAAAAGAATACACAACCGGGCAGTAAAGTTTGTGAAACTATTTCAAACAGAGGAAGCAACACACTTTCTCTGCAACCATGGCAGGCGTCTGTCAGTCTTGAGAGAGATAAAAACTTCTCTTAAAATGGGGTTCTCAAACAAATCCAAGGCAAGAAAGTAAATCTGCTGATTAACACCTTGCATCTCATCCAGTAGTTTGATGCATTTGCTAATAGAGAAGCGATCCTCATTCTTAATGATGGCGGCAGCTCTCATCTTTGAAGCAGCCGCAATTTCAAGCATGGCATCCACGATGGCATCACCAGTAGCCTTACGACTCCTCTTTCGACGGCTAGCAGAACCACCAGGGGCCATGGACTGGCGCTTGGCATTTGCATCGAGGATGTTAGCATCATCTCCAGAGGCCGAAGAAGCATCCTCATCGGCAAAAGCCATCAGATCACTAGGATCAAAGAGAGACACCATTTCAAATTCTCATATAGCATGGCTTCTCTCCAGAATAAAATAAAATAAAAAATACAACAGACAATCAAATTTCTGCTGGAGAATCTCCGGTGAGTAAAGAGGCAAAGTCCTAGGGATACCTCAACACACAAAATGGCGACGAACTTTAAGTTAATTCGTTTCCATACGAAAGGCAAAAGTGAACCCAACGTAGTAGCTACAGGAAACTCAACAGAGAAACTAACTATACAGGGAATTCTCAGTTGTTATTCTTTTTTGTCTTTTTTTTTCCTTGTTTTCTCATGTTCTTCGTTGACAATGGATTAGGTTTAAGAACAATTGCAATTGACATTTCTACATGTAACCTAACAATAACAGAAACGATTGTAGAGGAGTGTAAAGACCTCTACCTAATATAAGAATAAAATAAAAATGGGCGGACAGGCGAGCGAAGAGCAAAGAGAGCAAAAAATTGAAACAAAAAAGAAAATAAGGGGAAGAGGAGAGAAAGAGGAACTCACCGTTTGGTTTTTTGACAGTGACTTGGGGATACAAAGTGAGTTGTTGCGTCGAAGCTTGGATTTCTAGGGTTCTAAATCATTTTTTGAATGCTTCTTCTCTTCTGTGTTGTAGTAGAAAGAAGACAAGTGAAGAAGGGAAACAAAATCAAAAGACATTCTATATGACGGAAAATAAAGAACATAATAAATATTCGACAATATGTTCAAAAAAAAATAAATATTCGACAATAACTCATCGCGTGTCTGTTATGTTACGGGCTTGCCCTCGACTCCAGCCCGAAGCCCAAATAAACTAGTAGCTCGCGCAAAGCCCAAAGAAGCCCAAACCAATACAACTAACTTAGCTGCCTCTCTGAGGACAGAACTAATGAAATTCCGGAGTGGATATGCAGGCGCCGGAGAGTTGTTATGTCTCTGATTTGGCTTCAAAGATTCATCATAAAAAGCCTTCCCTGACAGTATAGGAAGAGCTCCCCTACGAAGAGAAAGCTATGGGTTCTTGATTGCTTGGTGTTGGAATGAGAAATACTAGAGAGAAAATATTACAGTTAAATTGGATTCTCAGGCTTATTTTTGTCCAATCCATTTCCATAAACAGGGAGTATGCAGTTTACTCGGGGTAAGTAATTAGATAAATATTTCCCCTGTGAAAACAGTACAACATATACATATTACTTTCATATCTTCCTAAGAGAAACCAAACCAACACAGAACAGAATGGGTTGTGCACGAAGATAAACAGATTCCCGTATCATCATCATCTCTTTGGTCCTGCTCGGCAACACCAAGACCGCACTCCGTGCTTTACTACTCTCCTCCTAACTTTAACAAACATCATGACCAAAAAGACAAAAGAAGAAAAAAACAGCGGCGGCTGTACTAACAAAGATTATATTCCTCTCTCCCTACTCTTTGCCTCCAACACTTGCAATTAAACCGAACGCAGTCAACTCATTAAGTTCCAGTGACAGCAGATGGCAACGGGGATTTCTGTTTGCAAGTGAAACTGCATCCCCCTAAAAAATCAGATTTATTGTTTACATAGACCAACTGTAAAAGACACAGGATTTAAGATAAATATTAAAAAGGAAAGTGACTACTCTCAAACTAACCATTCATTATCAACAACGCAAAACAAAAAACGAAAAGGGGAAAAATAATATGTACATATTCAATTCATTCCAAGGTTTTAAGAAGCCTAAACAAACCAGCTGCTTCCCTAATTCGAGAAAACTCGATGCAAAAGGCTTGAACTTCGATGAAGAGATCCTTGACTGCAACACCAAAGTAACTATTAAAAATCAACAGCACCAGCTAACCAAAACAAGTGGCAACACCTTATAAAACAAAGCTAGGGAAAATCAACCAATAAACAAAAGGGCATCGTTAAAACTGCATTTATCAAAACTCAAAATACCAGTTTGGCAATGACAAATTACCAACATGCTTGTAATGATTCAGAATATCAAGGAACCTTTCAACACAAGATTCATCCTCCATTGATTACAACTTACCATCATAGAATAGAAATTTAAGTGTGAAAACACAATATGTACAACTGTCTTAGGATTTGTGGAAGGTTTTTAGTTTTCATCTTTCTACATCAAAGAAAAGACATGCAATCCCACTGTTATAGTCTCCACAATCATTCTAAAGACCATATTCAGGCCAACATGTTTTCCTTCTCTGAATAAAAATTGCATATAAACTAAATGCTGCAAGAATGCTCTTCCACTCCTTGTGTCAACTTCCACCAGAAGCCCCAACTAGGTAAGCAGGGAATGCTTATTTGCATTATAATGCAAAGCAAGATGGACATGAAGCTATTTATTTTCATGTCCACTATTTTGAGTGGTCCATTTTATGGCAACAATATTTCCATGTGGCTGGAAAGGCCAAAGAAGAATCATAACAATAGGCTTGGTGGATCTAATTTGGCATCTACTTTGTTGTCTCCATTAGGTCTATTATTCTCATTGCACTAAATCTTCCAGAATGATTTTTAAGGACATAGTTCCCATTCATCAATCACTGTCATAAAGGATTCCAATCAAACAAGCTCAAAGACATACTCACCATCAATAATTCTGTTCCGGATCAAGCTCTGCAGGAAAACACAGACAAGCCTAACAAGTCTGTTTTGCATGTACTTGTCCTGAAGAATGAACAGAATTGCAACACATCGTCAGTGTTAAGCTAGATCATAATACATTGAGGGAAGCCAACTAACTTCAAAATTCAAGATTGATAGCTGAATGCTGCTAATATAAGCTATTTTAGTTCTTAAAGTGCTTGAAAAAGGAACCAGTTCAATCAATTCCATGCTTGTACATGCAATAAGGATTGGAACTTTCACCCTTTCAGCAATATGATCTTCAAAATCAACACCAAGCACTTAATTTTTCCAAGCATACAAATTATTTTTTATTCACAACAGTATGGGCTAGCCCAACCATAGATAATGGCAGAACAGATTGTCTTATTCATGTTTGTGGGGAGGATATGCAATAGGCACACTTCATAACATCGGCAAATTATGAAGAAATAAAAAAGTCGTGAATTCCTGTTATCTCTACCAGTTGCAAGGTTCTTCAAGCATCATGATGTAGGACAGTCAGCAACTACAGATGTATGATAGTACCTTAATATTCTCACATGATGATATACAATTAGTTATGTACATCCGTACAAATTCCTTTGGAAGTTCAACTGCTGTTGTAAGCCTGTTCACAACTTCCATTGAATGTAGACTCATATCCATATTGACAAGTACGGTAAAATACCTGCTAGGACATTTCAAGTAGAAAAATAAAGAACATTAAATTGTTGCCAAGTTTAGAGAAATAAAAGGATAAACATGCCAGTAAAACTAACAATCTCTGCAACATACTCGGAAATTTCAGGGGAATTAATCAACTTAGTAAGAACTTCAACCGCTATGAGGGGATTGTTCTCCACCAATTCCTGTCAGAAAAACCAAAGAGCCTTTAAAATCAAGATGAAGAAACTTTGCTAACTATTGGCATGAAATGCGAACTCAAAAAATTACATACCGGAAGCTTCCTCGGTGTTAGACCGCAATGGTATACAAGCTTTGGGTCATTTGTCAGCTCCACCAGAACTTGCTGAACAAGGATACAAACAAATCCTAGATTCATTTCTTCCCTCAACAAACCAGGTGCAACAAATAGACAAATATAGTTGGCCAAAGTGAAGTAGGCATCTTCCTCTGGAAACAGAAGTGAACCTCAATATGAAGTATCTTCATAGTAGGCCAAAATGAAATGACCTCACCCACTATGCCTACATATTCACTCACAGGTGAAACGGCTATATCACATACAATATGCATCTTGATGACAAACTCAAATTACCATGCCCAGCAATAGGATATAAGGAAACAGAAGGAAAGGCTATTGTTCAGAAACACTATTCTAATTCTGGAGAAGAAAGCTTACACACCTACACAGGACAAGTAAAATATCCTTTCACTAGTGGAAAACCAAGCAAATAAGAAAAAAGTTAGCTTAGCTTAGTACATTTCCCCTCTATATGAATCAAGTATGACACCCTCAAACTCCAAAAACCCCCTCATATAACCACACTCCTCCTTCAACAACTTCACGTATGAAGAAAATCTAGGGGCGTTTGATATGTCCTTGCCAAAAGAAAAGTCAAGAAGAGGACAGTGAAGTGAATAAAACCCCTGTAACTAATGTTGCGATAGTGTCTGCATAATCTAACAACAAATACGACCCCTGTTTCAGATATCATTGGACCCAAACCCAAAAGAAAGCACTACATAAAGAGTGATAATGCAAATGCTTGATTTTAAGGCAGTGTCCGTAAATGTTTGATATCCTAATCAAATGGCTCGTGTGCTTGGATAATAAATGTCAGGTATTCAAGATATCCACAAGTGTCATCTAGCCATTTGACGCAAGTGATACACTCAATTCCAGAAACCCAATAGTGGAATCTGAAAGGACAAATGACAACTACTTGAAAAAAATGAAGAATGATTTGCAGTAAATTAATTAGAGTGTTTTAATCTTTAACAAAATTAGATAATTTTGCTAAAACCCTCAGGGAAAAATTGATATTCAAGAACTACTTGAAACGTTGCTTTCAACTAGTGTTTGTATATGACACAACACATTACAGGAGCATAGTAAAACCTCTTGTTGTGCCGGCGCCAGTGGTCCCTTCAGAGCTTTATGAATCAAATCCCTAACTGCTGCTCCCCTGCTGGTGTCGGCACACATGCCATGGTCCCATACAATCTCATGATTGGTGTCAGGGTTATGCCACACAAGCTGGGAGATACATACCACTATAAGTTAAAAAATGAGTGCCACTAATCTATTCTTTAGTAATCAGAACCCCAAAGATCTAACTACCCCATGTTCTACCAGCCACAGGCCAAAGAGCCAGCATCTTTTTCTATCTCCCGCATTTTATTTTTTCTATCGTATAAGTAACCATTAAAAACACGTACCTCACCGTCCTGCACTGGCAGCATAGGTGGGCGAGGCCTGATCCAATGAGGATATATTCCTTGTGGGGACAAGTTTGCCAACAGTCCAGTGAGAGTTTCATCTCTATCTCCCGTTCCAATTTTTGGTTTGATTCCCGGTTGTAAATCAAATCTACAAAGGAACCATTTTGTTTTACATAGAACAGTATGAAACGCAGGAAATTGCTGCCAAAAAGGAAAGCTTGCAAAATAGTAGTCTGTAATAGAAACACTGTTCAATCATTCCCAAAGGACATACTCTTGCGAATTCACATCACAACCCTTAGGCACGTCAGGGTCAGGAACCACATTTCTTACAGAAGCGTTTTTGAATAAGCAAATGTAGGATTCGGGATGGGCTCTTTCACAGTACTGATGTTGCAACACTTGACGTTGCGGGAAAGCCTAAGAGCAAACAAGAAAATGTATCAACCACAGAGGATAATAAATGGATACAAGTTGGATAGAAAATTAGACGCAATTCCCTCAGGATTCAAGACTGTAGACATGGAGTGGAGCACAGATCAGCGGGATAATTTAGTTTTTTTTTTTTAATTTGCAATTCAGTATAAACAATTATGTCCATGATGGTAAAACTTACATGGGCTGATGGATCAAAAACTTTGATGTAATTTGCCGCAGATTCTTTAAGGAACTGCAAGATTTATAGAGCAAGATTTGAAAATGAACAAGTGCACTAAATAGGTCAGATAATGTGTGGATGTTATGTTATATATATATATAAAAAAAAAAAAAAAGACAAGGAGATGGATGCAAAACCTCTTTGGAAGAATTAGAGGCCAGTAACTGGAGAACAAAAGCCCTCTCACATCTTTCGGCCTCATCATCACAGGCAACCTGAAAGGAATGCAGAGATCAAGAAAAGAAGATAGGAGAGAAGGTGGGAATGTAAGAAAGTAGAGAGGCTAAAGAGCGATTTCAGGAAGAAGGTTACATTGATAAGAAAAGGGAGGAAAGGATGCGAAGCGGAGGGAGAAGAATGTCGTTGGGAGGAGGAGGAGGAGGAGGAGGAGAAGGGCTGATGGAGGATGGCAAGTGCTATTAAACGTTCGGTGGATTTGAGCATCCTTTTGTCCTGCATCGATTCCATTCCACAAATGTAAATGTAAATGTAATTGAATGAAGGAAAGAATGAAACCCTAACCCTAAAACCCTAACCCTAATTCTTCTAGGAGAGGGAATCAATATAGAAATTGGGGAAATTGCCTGGAGAAGGAGGGAGAGAGAAGCGCAGACGGGGAAAAAGCGAGGGGGCGGGATTTTAGAGGTAAACTCCGCCGCGATTTCATCGAGTGGGCGTTGCTCCGATCTGAGGAGGGAATACAACAGGCTCGTTTCTTCCATTCTCAAACCCATCACTATTCACTCACTAACAACCGCTGCTACACTCTCTTCTGTTCAATTATAAGTACACCAACTCCTTTCTTTATACTACTTACTTACTACTAGTAGTGTCCGCGGGAGGAGAAGATAGAAGAAGACTCCAATTATCTCACCTCCGCATTTCTCTTTATTATATCTAGTTAGTAAAAATTATATAACACTGCTAGTACTACTAAATAGTAACAAAAATTACTTGATTCATTTTTACTCCCAAGAGTTTTTTTTTTTTTTTTTTTGGTGTAAAAGGGGGCCTAGCCCGACTTACTACTCCCAAGAGTTGCATAAGCAAATTAAACAAAAAAAAAATTAAGCAGTGTGTTTTTATTATTAATAATCATAAAAATGGACTAATAACATTTTTTTATGTTGCATTCTTTTTGCTTTGGTTCAAACTCCTTCCTAAAAAGATTCATTGGATCATATAATCTTACATGAATCATCCTAATTAGATAGTTGGAGCTCAAAAAAAAAAAGTTTTTATAAGTTTTTTAGTGGATCTCGGGTACTTTTGCTTCCTTTCCCATGAATCTAAACTCAGTTCCCCACCCGAGCCACCCCATTTGCAGTTATGGCTGCAAGAAAGTAATCACACATTGCACACAAGGTTCGACATGGGCAACACACAGTCTTGCAGCACATAAAATGGTGCATCAGTACCGGGCACTCACGCCCCAAGACAATCCATCGTGTCCCAGACACGTTCTAGTCTCATCCCCCAACCCCGCGCCCCCCCCAACCCCAACCACCAACACACCACCAGCAAGCTAGAAACCTTGGAATTTGGTATTTTTTGGTGGCTACGGGAAGTTAAGACGTAGGGCTACAACTCTTATGTTGAGGCCCGAAGCTGGTTCAGCCTGTAGGTGCTCTGTATTTTGGGTTGAAGTTGTTGGTGTAGGGCAGCTTCTGCTCGAATTGGGAAAAGATAAGTGTTGTGTAGTTGGGTTGTGTTTGACATGATTTGGTTGTTGTGATCTGATTGTTATGTATATTTGTAGGTGTTTACAGGGGACTAAGGTCCAATACACCTAATGGTTTCAAAAGGAATGGGAGAGGCCACTAGACACATAATTGATCTACGGGGCCTTGAGGACAATGAGGGCGATCTGCACCTAGACAGTACTGTAGGGTGCATGATAACCAAAACGGTACTGGTCGCCAAGATCTTCTCCCACCGTCAGATCTTGGCGAAGGTCATCCATCATCAGCTCATGCTCTCGTGGAGCATCAAGGGGAAATTTCGCGTCATCGACAAAAGGAACAACCTTTTTCTTATCAGTTTTGATTTCGAAGAAGATCACCAACGCGTTGTTGAAGGTATGCCGTGGTTGGTGGCAAATCAACACATGATTTTGAAGAGATGGCTCCCGGATACTCCCCTTAACCAGGTAAACATCACTCACTCTGCCTTTTGGGTTCAGTTACACCAATTACCCCCCGAAATAAGAAGGACATGCCTGAGAATCAAACCCCCACTTCCAACCTGAATGTCTCGAAAAAAAGCAAGGTTGCAGGCACCGTGGATCCTGACCCGGTAAAACAGAACCACAAGGAATAGATGTCGGCTGTTAGCAAGTTGGTCTGTCAAGTCGACCTCGAATCTCCGGTGCCCTCCACTGCCAAGAAGAGGAGCTGGAAGAGATTGGCGCGATCCACGATGGAGCTCTACTAACCCACACCTGTCGAGGAGGATAGAAACCACCAGATCCAACAATGGGCATCAAGTGCCAACCCGACTACCGCGGAAGTTGCCACTGTATCGATCGAAGGGGATCCTTCGGCCGAATGTTGTAATAGATGGCACAAATATATGAAGCCTTCAAGTCATCAGTTCTCTACCTTTTCATCCCAACCACAAACAATCTTTGAGGATGAAATTCAACTTAGCAACTTAGGAATAGTAGTGTCCGTAGCATTTTATACTCATTCTAAGATTGAGCATGGCAGGATTAAGACATGAGGGGTTTGCTTTTTGACAAAGCACAACCTACCCTTACCAATTGCAGGCGATATGGAAAGTCCAAGAATGTGGGTGTGGAGAAGTATTTGGGAAGAGCTTCCAAAGGTGTTCTTCCACTACTTGGGAAATTAGCAACACTCCTCCGTCTTATGATGATTATACATAGCTTTATTACTGATTGGACTAATACCCGAAAAGAAAAAAAAGTGAAAAAAATAATACTAAAAGAATTTCATTTTAAAGAGAAATAAGTGTAACAAAAGAAAAGAAAAGAATGGATAACAATAACATAACGCAGTAAAAAAGGAAGAGCATATAAAAAGTATTAGCACACGGAGCCGAACCCCCCGTGCAGTGAAGAACCGCCGCCGTTACCATTTCAATTTTAAAAAGTGAAAGCTGTCTCTGCCTCTTTTTTTCTCACCAAAGCAAAACTTAATCAACGTCTCTACCTGCCGTTAGCCGGTAGGGAAGAGACCTAGTGAAAATCCTTTACACTCCGTTTGGTATTATGGAATTGAATTCAATTCCTTAATTTGGTATAATTCTACTTCACTTAAAATAAGAATTGAATTCCATTTTTTATTTTTGGAGCAATATTTTGGTAATATTTCAAATCCAAGCAAAACTTATCGGATTTGGAAATCAATTCTATTGGATAAGTATTGATATGTCTAAATGACAAAAATAACCCTATATTCTTATTTTAATTTTTTTAGCAAAAGGACAATTTATGTAATTTTAGCAATTCAATTGATAATTTGATTTATACCAAACATTGGAATTGAATTGAATTCAATTCCTCATTATTAAAAAAATATACCAAGCATGGGAATTGATTTCATAATGAATTTAAATTCTAAATTTTTAATGATTTGAATTCAATTCCAATTTCAAATTGATACCAAACGTTGTGCCTCAAAAAAGAAAGAGACTAGACGGGGAGGAAGACCGCGGGATCGAAGTAGGAAGGAGGGCAATTTTGTCTTGTCTCTCCAAATGCAAATTTAGTGTTGTTGTTGTATTGTAGCCCTGAAGAAGAAGAAGAATTAAGAGGTCAGGTAATGGAGTTCACTGAAGCTTACAAGCACAGCGGTGCCTGCTGTTTCTCCCCAAACTCCCGTTTCATTGCCGTCGCCGTTGATTACCGTCTCGTCATTCGCGATACGCTGTCGTTCAAGGTGCTTTTTCTCCTCTGGCTGGCATTTTTCTTATATATATCTATTTCACCTTCAATTTATTTCCTAGCTTGCTTTTGGATCCATAGGATAGATGAACTGAAACATAAAAGGTCAGTAGAAGAAGGGGTCGGTAGTACCAAAAAAAAAAAAAAGGGGTCGGTTAACCTATAGCTCTCTTCTAAGAGGTCGTGCAGTGTAGTCGGATCTAGACAATTTCTTTTCTGCTTTGTAGAAGCTATTGTTGGTTGCCAGAGAATGGCAACACATATCGACCTCTCTTGTACAGAATCAACCATTGGAGCTCTAGATGGCTCTAATTTCCCCAACCGCAGCATCCTTTGTTTCAGATCAGACTGTAATCTTAAAAAATGGCCACCCGGGAAATCCTTTCTAAAAAACCTAGTGCTCTCTGATGCAGGTGGTGCACCTATTTTCATGCTTGGATAAAATTAGCTACATTGAATGGGCACTCGATTCCGAGTATATTCTTTGCGGTCTCTACAAAAGACCTATGATACAGGCATGGTCTTTGACCCAACCAGAATGGACCTGCAAAATTGATGAAGGCCCTGCTGGCATTGCTTATGCTAGGTGGAGCCCGGATAGTCGCCACATTCTTACAACATCAGATTTCCAGTTGCGGTTGACAGTTTGGTCGCTTGTGAACACAGCTTGTGTTCATGTGCAATGGCCAAAGCATGTCTCTAAGGGGATTTCTTTCACTAAAGATGGTAAATTTGCTGCCATTTGCACACGCCGGGATTGCAAGGATTATGTCAATCTTCTGTCTTGTAGTACGTGGGAGATTATGGGTACATTTGCAGTTGATACATTGGATTTGGCTGATATTGAATGGTCGCCAGATGATGGTGCTATAGTGGTGTGGGATTCCCCTCTTGAGTACAAGGTGATTACTGTTCTTCCCTTTTCATTGTCCCAACTGTGACTGCATTCCACTTAGGCAAGCAGTAAACCAAGTATTAAAAGCATTCCAGTGAAGTGATCAATGCACTGTTTCGTGGTTTTTTAATGCATAGGAATAGGGGTTGAATTTGCTATATCCATGCACCAGTCCTGCAATTTTCCTGGAACTGTAGCATTCATTGAGAATTCATGTGTTGTTTAATATGAACTAGGTCCTAATTTACTCCCCAGATGGGAGATGTCTGTTCAAGTATCAAGCATACGAAAGTGGGCTAGGTGTGAAGAGTGTTTCATGGTCTCCCTCTGGTCAGTTTCTTGCTGTGGGTAGCTATGATCAGATGTTGCGCGTTCTGAATCACCTTACTTGGAAAACTTTTGCCGAGTTTATGCATCTATCTACTGTCCGTGGCCCTTGCTGTGCTGCTGTCTTTAAGGTGAATGGTTTTTGGTCCACTTTCTCTTAAAGTCAATGGACGCACTGATGATATCCTGTTGCTCAATCCTGGCTTTGATATTTTCTAGGAGGTGGACGAACCATTGCACCTCAACATGTCTGAATTATGTCTCAATGATGAATTTCTCCAAGGTAGTACTGGTAAGAATTTCTGTTGCTCTTATGTTACTGATGTATGATGGGTGTTGTTTCACATCAGGGTCGAACTGTTTCTGCATAGAGCCATATATTTTATTCTTGTATGACTTTTCTAGCAAGCATAACTTCTTTCATGTCTCAAACAGATGTTCCTGAGGGACATTTCAGAGTGAAGTACGAGGTCATCGAAGCGCCTATTACTCTGCCATTCCAGAAGCCTCCAGCAGACAAACCCAACCCAAAACAAGGAATTGGTGAGCCATTTTCTCCTGTATTCAGCTGTCACTTGCTTTTCTTCTGAAAACAGGAGTTAATCCTTTTTCTGACATGCCCAAAGATTGCTTTTCCTTTTGAGTATTAGTGCAAGTTTGAGTATCTTGTTTGGCGTAATTGCAGGTCTTATGTCATGGAGCAGTGACAGCCGGTATATATGTACCCGTAATGATAGTATGCCAACCATTTTGTGGATCTGGGACATACACCATCTAGAGCTTGCTGCCATCTTGGTTCAGAAGGATCCGATTCGGGCAGCTGTTTGGGATCCGACATGCACACGACTTGTGCTTTGTACTGGCAGCTCTAATTTGTATATGTGGACCCCTGCAGGTGCTTACTGTGTGTGTAATCCCCTACCACAATTCACAATATCCGATCTGAAATGGAATCCCGATGGAAGTTGTCTTCTCCTCAAGGGCAAGGAAGCATTCTGTTGCGCTGTTGTGCCTTCCTTACCAGAATCAAGCGAATATAGTTCCGATGATTAAGGCATGTATATGCTCGATCGTGTAGTGTGGAAGACATGCATGTGTGTAAAACCTATCTTTTGTTGACAGTTAGTCACTCGCACTAATTATTATATGCTGTTTTTCTTCGGGCCTGTATATCACAACCAAACCGACCCGGTTGACTCATAGGTCATGATTTTTCCTGTCAAACCATGGTAAAATCCTGGTTCAACCGGAAACTTTACATGTACAAAAGACTGAATCTGGAAAAGCTTTTGGGTCATGGTTAGAAAAAATATTAAAAAGTAGAAAATATTGCATGTAATAACACCCCAAGGGAAACTACTATAAATTGGAAAAAATAGTAAAAAATCCGTGAGGACAATGACCCTTAAATTCGGAAAAGGCCATAACTTCTCGTTCGGAACTAGACCTGGCAATTCGTGTTCGCGGGTCCAGTTCCTGTCGGGTCAGATAGGTAAACAGGTATTGAACCCTCGACACGAACACGACACGGTTAATAATCGAGTCGTGTTGTCACGAACCCGCCAAAACGCCTGTCAATCACGGGTCGACCTGCTCAACCTTTACAGAAATTGTGCGCAATTAACTAAAATCACACACAGCCCATAATTTACTTATTTACAAGAATTATACACATTATTTTTTTGCCGTACGAGAATTATACACATTAACTCAAATGACTACGACTAATTACATTACGTGTCCCATTACTTTCCTAATTTCACATTCCAATTTTCAACTACATGCTTAATCTCTAGAGTAACACTTCCAGAGGCCATCTACAAAAAAGAAAATAAGAATAAGATTCTGTTCAATGCAAAAAAGGAAAGGATGGACTAGAAAATATTTTGAAACCCATCAAAATCATTAGTATTAAACCTGCTAATTTCATGACGGGTTCATGTTGGGTTGTCGTGTCAATACCCGTTTTGCCGGGTCTATCCGGAACTAGTTTTACGACAAATTTATTTCCTCGTTCTTCTTCGATCATGATCTAAAGGACAACATTAGTTTCTATCCATATCTTAAAATTGGAAAACATAACAAAAAACTCCCGTACTAACCCCTAAGGAAACTGCAAGTTTTTTGTTATTTTTTGACAAAAAGGGTTTAGGGTTTAGGGTTTAGGGTTTTAGGGTTTAGGGTTTAGGGTTTAGGGTTTAGGGTTTAGGGTTT